>CAUYLG010023955.1:0-47797 GCA_963573385.1 Cacajao melanocephalus
TGGCGACCCGTGTGGCTCCTCCGCTGGGAATCTCCCGGTCTGTGGGCAACAAAAATTCGTCTGAAAGTGCGGCGTCCACTCGCTCTCTGTGCTTTCACTGGGAGCTACAATCCTGAGCTGTTGTTAATTGGCCATCTTGGATCTCGGTTCCCTTCTTCACTCTTTCTTTCCCTCCCTCTAAACTTCATCTTAACTCCTTTCATCTTCCCCTTCATTTATCTACTTCCTAGCCTGGAGATCTTTTCAAACTTAATTGGCAATAATACAAAATATATTAATATTTCTCACCTATTATAACTATTTTACTTATTCAAAACATATTAGTGGCTACCATGTTCCAGGCAATGTCATTTACTAATAGAGTTTTATAGTCTTTGTTGTTAAAGAGTGGTACATTGCTATTTTTTATTAAAAATTTAAAGAATATCCTTTTGTGTAGCATTTTAGAAGACAATTGTTCCTTGCATAACTGATCCTTCATGGAAAACTATTCTGGAGTATTGTAAACTCACAGATGCATTCTTTTGTGTTACTTTTTGGTAGTGTACTTAAGTTTCTGAGGAATTTTTTTCTTTCCCTTTCCAGAACCACCTACATATCTCTTAACCTACTCTCTTTTAGCTATGTTAAAATTGCATGTGAAATTCTATTGGAGTTTTAAGATAGGAAATTTTGCTAGATGTAATTTTCTCGTGCTACTATTGAAGAGCAATGACAGTAATATTTTCTAGAATTTTATCCTGTGTCTATATTGATAGATGTTTTTCTAGAACAATTTTTATACTGCTTTATGTAGAGAGATATCAGAATCTCCTGGGTACTTCATATTATCCCAGTCTATCTCAGTTGAGAATTTTGTTTGGCTGAAAGTTACAGAACCTGATTGCAGAAGCTTGGGGATTTATTTTTCTCATTACAATAAGTCCAGAAGGAAAGAGTCCAGAGCTGGTACAGCAGATTCTTGATAATAACATCCCAGGCTCCCCTTGGCTTGCTTCTCTGCAACAGTTAGTATGTATCTTTCATCCTAATGCTTGCTCCATGTCTAGCTTTACATCCACATTTCATGCAGAAAGAAAGGAGAAAGGGCAAGGAATAAGGAGGAGTGCCTATATGAGGAAACATATCTTGCCCTGAAATTCCCGGCAGACCTCTACTCATGTCTCATTGGTTGGAACTGTATCACATGGTCATTTACATTCTCAGAGGTGTCAAAGGAAAGCCAATATTTTACCCTGAACAAAATTAGAATCTGTTAGAAAAGGAAAAAAATAGAATGAATATTAGTACCTAGCTGTGTCTGCCACAGTTTTAAACTTCAGAGGATAACATTTCCTCAGCAGTAATAGCGGAAAGCACATCAAAATGCCATATAATTGTTGAACTCTATAACCTTGCTTGTGGCCTTTGCTTTCATAATTTTTTTTTAATTATGAAGCTTGTAATCAAGAGAAAGACAATGCATTTGTGACCATTAATTGGGAGAAAAAGTACTGTGATTTTAATCATTTTTGTTAAAGGTGTCAGAAGAAATTTCTCTTAGGAGGCAGAACAAATTTGTATAAAAATTTTTTAATTATATTCAAAATTAAAGTTAACTGGATATTTCAGGCTGGCCTTCACAGGGTTTGTGCGACTTGGTAGGGTTAAGGGGCTCTGGGAAGTGGTCCAAACTTGGCAGGTTCCAAAATGTGAGGACAAGTCATCAGAATCTGGGGTTCTCAGCAGCAGAACCCACTTGATAATCATTTATAGACTCTAATGTTGTTGCACTAATTTTACAATAGAAAAGAATTGCAGTCGGCCCTCCATCTCTTTGGGTTTTGCATTTGTGAATACAACAGCTTCATATAGAAAATATTTAAAATAAATAACATATAAAAATATAGCATAACAACTATTTATATAGCATTTACTTTGTATTAGGTATTATAAATAAGTTAGAGATGATTTAAAGCATGCAGGAGGAGGTGCATAGGTTATTTGCAAACACTGCACTATTTTGTATGAGGCACTTAAATATCTGTATATTTTGGTATCATGGAGGTCCTGGAACCAGTCCCCTGCGGTTACTGAGGGATGACTGTATTTAGTAATAGGACCCTTTGGGCAATGTTGATTACTTTTAATTACATAAATATGCATATATATACTCGTAAAAAAGCAAGGATTTTATTACAGTTAAAGCTAAAGTCCCCTTTGACACTAACCTCCAACTGCAGCATCCTCTTCAGTTTGGTCTAAGAGTGTGCCTTTAGACTTTTGAGAAAGAGAGTGCGCACGCACAAGAGAGGGAGGTAGTTTTGTTTTATGTCTGTTCATGTTTCTCTAATGGTATCATATGGTGTGTGTCATAGTGCAACTTGCTTTTTTCACTTAATAATATATGTTTGAGGTAAAACTAAATTATCTGTGTCTACTATGCATAGAATTTCCTTCTTACTCTCAAGCTCTTAGAGAAGTAAGATAGCATAGCTATCCTTACATTACTAACAAAATGCAAGTTTTTGCATGTGGAGGTTGTGCACTATGATTGACAGCTGAGTAGCTGATGTGGGGCACCTGTCAACTGCAGTTAATGTGAACTTAGAGTCAGTGCTGAAACTTTAAAATGTGCATGTGTTTTCTTCCTCACTTCTTGATATATACCTCAGTCTACTGCCAATTTTGACTTGGAGGTTGTTCTTGATCATAATTTTTATCTCATACAGGGGAGCCTAGATTTAAATATAGGGGAAAAGCAGGTGAAAACTATGTGTTTGCTTCTAATACTACCTTGCATTAGGTGCAGGACTGTGATCTATAATGTAATCACTTAATGCTCTTTCAGCAAATACGTATCGAATATCTAATATGTGCCATGCACTGTTTTAGTCAGTCTGGAGAAATACAGATGATCCTCTAAAGGCCTTGTTTTCATAGAGCATACATCCTAATTGTAGATGTGAACAATAGGCAAGTTAAAAAAATATGTAGTATAATGCCACACAGTGAGATGTACTACAATGGAAAATAATTAGAATGAGAGGATGAAGAATAATGGGATAGAGGGAGCTACTTTAGATGACGTTGCCAGAGATGGTCTCTCTGCAGAGGCCTGAATAAATCTATAGCCCTTAATCTAGTAAATGATAGTTGTTTAATAAACATTGAAATAAGTGCATAAATTAGAGAAACAGTAGGAACAAACACAAGGTATAATAGTAGCACAAAGGATAGGAAAGATCATCTCTGTCTGGCTTAGGAGAGGCTCCGGTAGGATGATTAAGATGAGACGGAGACTGAAAAATAACTAGGTTTGGTCAGAGAGGCAACGGCAGAGAAAGGCCTTCCATGTTTAGGTAATAGTGTGTGTACTATTTTAAACAAGAGAGGTATGAAAGAGCATATCAGTTTCCTATTGCTAAAAATATTACCACAACCTTAGTGACTTAATACCAATTTATGATCTTAAAATTCTGGAGGTCAGACATTCAAAATAGCAGCAAGTTGTGGGCAGGGCTGTATTCCCTTGGAGCTTCTAGGGGAGAATCCTGTTTCCTTTCCTTTCCCAGCTTCTACAGGCTACCTGTATTCTTTGGGTCATTGTTTCATTCCCCATCTTCAAAGCCAGAAGTGTGGCCTCCTCAAATCTTCCTCCTTTCTGACCTCTGCTTCTGTCATCACATCTCTAATTCTGACCCTCCTTCCACCTTCTAATAAGGGCCCTTCTGATTATATTAGGCCCACCTGGATAAGCCAAGATAGTCTCTTTATAAAATGTCAGCTGATAGCAATCTAAATTATCTTTGTCACCTTAATTTCCCTTTGCCATATATCGTAACCTATTCATAGATTCTGAGGATTAGGGCCTATATGGACATCTTTGGGGAAGTATTGTTCTGCCTTTCACAAGCATTGTCTATTCAGGGATCTTCAAATAGTTTGGAAATGCTCAGGGGTAGTGTACAAATAAGGTAATAGCTAATGAAGGAGCCAGATAGTCAAGAGCTAGATTGTCCTGGAGAGCAATGAGAAACCACTTGGTAGGTCAGGGAGTTCTGTGATGTATTTGGGTGTTTGAGACATCACTCATTCAGGCAGTTGTGTGATGGTAGCTGGGCTAGAAGAGCAGATAAAAGGCTATTGAAAAACTCTACATATAGGGTATGGAGGGGGTGAATTCTGTAATACCCTGCAGCTGTTGGAGAGATTAGGGGTAAAAGGGACCAAAAGGAAGCAGGTGAACCTCTTACATCAAGTCCAGGTATGTAGGATGGGAAAGTAGACTCCCAAATTGTGTCAGAAAATTGACACATCTTAAATTTAAAGATGTCCAAAATGGCAAGTCATGTAGGAGGGTAAGTGGTCTTTCCAAAGCAGAGGATTATTTTCATTATTCTTTCTTTATGGATCCCACATTCAAGGGGAAAGTTAGAGGCAAAACTGTATTTCTTCATAAATAAGTACTTAGTTTCCTTCAGTTGATTTGTCAAAACTCAAAACTCCCAGTCATAGTTTCTGGTCAGAATTTCTGAGACAGTCAGTGGAAGCTGTTTGTATTCATCTATTCCCCCAAAAAATGTCTGGAAAATTTCCCATTTTTATGTAGTACATACTGTTTTAAATTAGATATACATCTAATTTATACCTTTTCTCTTGGGGTTTTGGAATTATTAAAATAGTTTGGAGGATATAGAGGGAGTAGGAGCATGAGAGGCTCCACTGCAGTTACCTTCACTCTGTGGGGCTCTGAAGTCCCACGGAAACTGGGTCCGTTTAGGTTATTTGCTCTTTTTTCTCTCTGACTCTGCTCCCCAGACTGGAAAAGCCTATGGGATGTATAGATCTGCATTTGAACTATTTTATTAGCAAGGTTGATTGAGACTCTCTACTTTGAGCTGTTTTAAACATAAAAACAGAAATGGATTTGGTTCATAAGCAAATTTTTATGAATTATAAAGAGGGCAGAGATTTGATAGATTTTATTTGTCTGATTATGAATTTTGTTTTTCAGTAAAAGGCAGAATTTTTTGAGAAAAATTTCTGTCTTGTATTCTTTTACTGGTTAAATGAATATATATGTGTATATATATAATATACATTATATATCTGCCATTTTCAGTCATTAAAGGCACATGTATATATACATGAACACACAAATAAAATGATATGGAAAGATGGCCAAGTTACATTATCAAATAAAATAACTTGTGGAATTGTGTGTGTGTATGTATATATATAATTATTATACCTATATAAAATTGGATCTATATAAGTACTTACAAATGCATGGAAAACCTTTGAAAGAATACAAAATAAAACCTTGAAAATGACTACCAGGGCTAAATGTAATTGTTCCTCCAGCTCTTCTGTTAGAGGTAAGTAGGACTAAAAATCTTAGTTTTTACCACACAATTTTCTATACAGTTTATTATTTTAACCAGTATATTTGTAATTAAAAAATAGTTTAAACTAAACTATTTACTTATTTCCCACAGAGCATTAAAAAATGACCTGGTGAATATTCTAATGTTAACATTTTAAAGTTCTATACAATGCAACAAGTGTATTTTAATATATTTTGCCTTTTAGTAGAAGATTAGTAAAAACTCAGTTCAGTATCAGTGTCATAAATTAAACATACATATGTTTATATCTTAAAGAGTTCTTGATGTCATGAAATCCAGTTTTCTTTTTAATTGGTAAAATAAGCATACCATGGTAGTGTTTTTCCAGATTATAGTAAAATAAATATTGCCTCTGGTTAGTACTTTTAAAACTGTGTTTTTCTTCTTTTTTAGAAATTATGCTCAATCACAAAGTAATTCAAAATTAAGTGTAATTCTACCACCCAGAAATTGCCTATGTTAAATATTTGGTATGCAGTATTAGACTAGTTTCTTTCTGTTCAATTTTTTTTAAATTTCCTGTAATCAACTTTGGTAGTTCTTTTAGAGTTCATGTCCTACAAGTTTCTTATATAGTTTATTCTTAGATATTTTGTTTTTTGTTTGTTTTGAGTGAGATATTTCCCATTACATTTGAATTCGTTATATTTATTATGTAACTGAGCACTTTGTTTAACCATTTATGTTAGTTTTAATCGTGCATCTTTTGGTTCCACTAGTTTTTCCGGGACAATAACACAAACTACAATGCATAGTGCTTCATAATGAAAGTGATATGCAAAATTCTGCTTAAAATTTAAAAGTGAATTCTGGATGTTAGAAAAAAATACTGCTTAAGCTGGACTTTGGCCATTGACTAAAACACTTAAAGTGTTATGGGATCTTTCATATGAAAATGATCAAGATTACATACCTAGTCAGTAGCAAAAGAACTTTAGTTTCAAAATATTATATTATAATACAAAACCCTCTAAAAATGATGGTTTATTTTATAATCAATATGGTGGCCATTTATTATTTGATAAATTAATTTTTTACAATAATTTGTTACTACATCCAAGATATTTCTACATATATATATATTTTAAATTTTAATTTAATTTAATTTTGAGTGCGAGGATACATGTGCAGGACATGCAGGTTTGTTACATAGGTAAACGTCTGCCATGGTGGTTTGCTGCACATATCAACCTATCAACTAGGTATTAAGCCCCACATGAGTTAGCTATTTATCCTGATACTCTCACTCCCCCAGCCGCCTGCCAGGCCAACCTCAGACCAGTATGCCTGATGAATATCGATGTAAAAACCCTCAATAAAATACTGGCAAATTGAATCCAGCAGCACATCAAAAAGCTTATCCACTACAATCAAGTCAGTTTCATCCCCAGGAGGCAAGGCTATTTCAACAAATTAATAAATGTAATCCATCACATAAACAGAACTAAAGACAAAACCGAATGATTATCTCAATAGACACAGAACAGGCCTTTGATAAAATTTAACATCCATTCATATTAAAAACTCTTAACAAACTAGGTATCGATGAAACATACCTCAAAATAGTAAGAGCCATTTATGAGAAACCCATAGCCAATATCATACCGAATGGGCAAAAACTGGAAGAATTCCACTTGAAAACTGGCACAAGACAAGGATGCCCTCTCCTACCAGTCCTATTTAACATAGTATTGAAAGTTCTGACCAGGGCAATCAGGCATGAGAAAGAAAGAAAGAGTATTCAGATAGGAAGAAAGGAAATAAAACTGTCTCTCTGTGCAGATGACATGATCCTGTATCTAGATAACCCCATTGTCTCAGCCCAAAAGCTTCTTAAGTTGATAAGCAACTTCAGCAAAGTCTTGGAATACAAAATCATATGCAAAAATCACAAGCATTCCTATACACCAACAGTAGACAAGCAGAGAGCCCAAGAATACAGCTAACAAGGGAAGTGAAGGACCTCTTCAAGGAAAATGACAAACCACTGCTCAAGGAAATAAAAAAGGACACGAACAAGTGGAAAAACATTCCATGCTCATGGATAGGAGGAATCAATATCGTGAAAATGGCCATACTGCCCAAAGTAATTTATAGAGTCAATACTATTCCCATTAAACTACCGTTGATATTCTTCACAGAATTAGAAAAAAGCTACTTTAAAATTCAGATGGAACCAAAAAAGAGCCCATATAGCCAAGACAATACTATTTCTACATATTGGTATTGTTCTTAATATCATTTCACCTGGCAGAATCCCCATTATAGAAGTCTCACCGTCATGGGGTGATTGACTAGTCTACATATTTATAATCAGTTTAGCGTTTACAAGCTATCCATATGTAGTACAACCTTAACCCTAAATATGATTGACTTTTTCCTTCTTCAGTGTATTAAAAAACATTTTCTTAGAAAAGAGAAGAATAAAAGTGTTAACAATATTTAAAAAGTTGCCTCCTTATATAAATGATCTCTATTTTTTTACATTTCTAAAGAAGTTCTTATTTTTCATCTTCCCTTTAGAGACTGGTCATAAATAGATAAAAATGAAGCCATTTATTTGTCTATTTTACAAAAGTTTAGATTCTCCATCAACTCGGTAAAAACTTTACACTAAAATGTTTTTCAGCCCTCTAGCTATTGTGACACTATCATTCCATTATATATCAAAGTGTTCTTCCTATGCTATAAGAAATTTCTTACAAAAATATTATTTTAAAATATTTTTGATAATTGAGTAGATCTTAAAGCGGTAACATTTTGATAACATTCATAAGCAATTTCTAAAATGTCACATAATGTGAATATGGACTAATTTCTAAAATGATCTGTTCTTAAATTATTTAACATAAAAAATTCGGTTCAAGTAGCTATTACTCAGCCAGAAGCATTTTAACTACAGGCTGAAGTAGCCACTTTGAATTTCTCACTAGTAAGCGTAAAATTGAAATAGTCTGAATGATGTATACTTGTTTGGGAATCAGGAAATGTTTGTTTTAATACAGTTTCATAATCCCTTATATGAACTACGTGGAGCCAGATATATTTTAGGTTTTTCAGATTTTTATAAATGGGATAAAGAACATATGCCCAATATTTTTGAAACCCTGGTGGGGTCCAGGAAGCATCCCATAATTAAACAGATTAATATCTTTACATAAACTTATGAAGGTTCACATTAATAGTATAAACCTCTGTTTGGGTCAGGTTTGTCACCAAATGATTACAGCTCAGGTTGGGTTTAGCCACCATTATTAAATACATCTTCATTTTCAGAGATTTTTGTATTATTATGTGAGATTTTGAAGCTGAAGTTCTGCTACTGACTAGGTATATGATTTTGGTCATTTTTCTGAGCCTTAGTCATCTCAAGTGCTAAAATGAGAACTGAACTGAGTAAATTATTTGTGAACTTTTCAGATTCTAAATCTGAATGTCTAATCATTTCTCTCACATAAGAAACGTTACAATGAAATCAGTTTTATAGTACCTCAGCTTAGTAACTCTTTAGTTAACAGGCCTTCAACATTTTTGAAAGGCAAGTAGAAATTATACATGATTTATGTATAAAGATAAAAGTATGCAGATCAAGAAGTATTTCCACTTGGTCTTCTAAATAGTTGGAACCAAATGAGGTTTCAAGTTCATGAAACAGATTTAGCTACAACTTTGATTTCCAGAATATATTCTAGTGTCATATTTCTTATGGCCATAATGAAAATTTGAACTATATAGAGATGGTGAGAAACATTTTATGGCTTGCATGATTTTCTTCTGAAAACCAAGAGGAACAAGTTAGACAGGGTTAGACCAAGGTAGCCAAAAGGGAATCTGCACAACCCTATTTTGTTTCAGAACCTCAATGTTTGAGTCCCAATGCCAAGAAAAATGAGGCCTAAATCTAAACAGGCTGGCTCTCCAGTGAAAGAAAACTACAGCTAACCAATAAGAGGACAGGGGAAGTCTCCAGCGAGATGAAGATGGCAAACTTGGACAGCTAAGCTATGGGTAGCAGAATTAAATGAAAACTAGGGAGGAGACGCAGTAGTCCAGAGCTAACAAAGCAGCATAGATTTGTTTCTGGAGGCTTGCTTTGTCTGGTACTTGTGTTATAAAAAGGAAAAAGGTGTATTTGATTATCTTTGGGCATGGAATGCTCTTCAGTTTTCCATATTTTCTGCCACTCCTGTGATCTTGCTCCTTGTCATTTCTCTCCTTTAACTTACTAATGGCTGCTGAGTGCATTTACATTTGCTACTCCTGTCTGCAGGTTATACTATTAAAACAGATGAAAAGAAATGGGAAGGCTATGGTAGGAAGGTGGAGGGGGGGGCTATAGTAAGGACTTAGGAATTCTTGGTAACTTGGCAAAGTTTCCAAAAGTCATGGACCTTAACTATCTTATCCTCCATTTCAGAAGGTTTAGGTTACTGAAAGGGCCACTAGACATGGATAGTTCAACCTAGTGGATGTGGAACACAAACTTTTGAAAAGTGAATACTGCTATTTAAAGAGCCACCTAAGAGTGTGGGGTGGAAGATGTTTAGCAGGCATCTATACCTTGAAAGGGAGAAGAAGGAAGCAGGATTGGGCAGATGAAGACAACAACTTCAGTGCAGGTCCAACAAAGTCTAGGCCAGTTTGGCAGGAGCCTCTGGAGCAAATATTACCTATTAGAGTGTCTTGCATTGCCCAAATAGCTTTATACCCCTACCTTGCTCAGTCACTGGGTATGGGCTGCCCCAGAAAGCATATGCTTTTGGGCAAGGCTCTTCTCTGCAGCGGAGTCCTACCCTGAAGGAGGTGACACCTGGAGTCTATCTATCTACAGACTGCATTCCCACAGCCAGGCAGCAAGTCCTTTGATCTGGCTGGTGCATCTCTGTATCTACCAAAAGTGCCATAATACTTGTAAAAGAGTTAGTCAGTAATTTATTCTTCAATTTAAGTAATTTCTTTCCTCTCAGGAACACAAAATAAAACACATAACAACTTCCTAATAACAAAATTTTTATCAATCACTGGAACAATTCAGCAGAGGAGGATTAAGAGGGAAAAGATTGGAAGCAGTGGACCAGAAACAAGAAAGGCACAGAAAAAACACTAACAGAGAGAGGCTTCTAGGGGCAAGAAAAGCAAATTTTAATAAAATACAAAGTATTACAGCACCCAGTCCTGGGTTTTACTTTTAAAAATACTTCAAGTAACACAGCTTTAAAAACATTTATAAAATAATATGAAATTTTAGTTATCTCTTGTTTCCTTAACAGATACAGAAAACATGAATCAAAGAGACAGACCATTCGTGACAATTCAGAGAAATGATAGCTCAGGTATTTTTCCCACTCCCAACTCTGTTTTATTAGTTACAATGGATAATATACTTTTGAAATGATATACAATTGAAATATTGATTTTTCAAAAATTTAATAATGGAAAGCTCACTTGCTGGTTACATTGAATGATTGTCCAGTTCCTTACAATGGGTTTGTTTTAATCCTCAATGGTGGTCAGGATACACTTGCTTTCTTTCACTGTGATTGGCCTGAAATCATTTGAGAGCTTCCTGTAGTCATGTGATCCATGATTTACTTAATACATTCTAATTACTTTATATGACACAGATGAATTATTCATATAATTGAGGTGGACGTACATGTTTTGTTTGACTTACTCAAATTATTATACTTTATGCTACTTGAACTTAGAGTATCCCTTACTTATGTTTTAGTTTATCCAAATGGTTCATATCATACCAAACTAGCACGTTGTATGTATTTGGATGTAGAATACTCAGACATTTTACATCATTTTAATATTTTTCAGCCTATTAAACTTTTAGCTTTAAGTTTCAACCTTTCTTTCAAATTTAAATTTATTTGATTTGCCTACATTAGAAATGCATCTATGACTTAAAAATCTATTTATATAATTTGATTTATAATTATGTGATACTTAATATTCACAGTTGATGTCTATCGCATTTTAAATAAAAAGAATGGGTTAACAGTGGTCATACTTTGTAGCTTGGCATTATAATTTACTAAAATCTTCAATATACAGTAGTAACTTAGATGAAAACATTCCCTTTGTACCCTTTCAGAAGTAATGATGTGCAAGAAATAAAGTGGCCATATTCTAAGAGTTTCTAGAAATAGAGGCTTCAAATATATTATCAATATTGTAATATATTGTTTCTTGTATTTGCTTAAAAATATTTAAAAATAAGATCTGATTGCCCTAATTATTTTTTGACTTCCAATAACATGATATTCTTTCTTTGTCATTTTTCTGTTTTTATGACTAATAGATAATCTGGTATTCCATATGAAAAATGAGATGAGAAGCACCAAGTACAAACAAGTAGACTATCAACAATTACGTGCATTAACTGAAGCAAAAAAATTAGCTTCTGCCTCTGCAGAGCTAAAGGTTAGCAGTTGTGTGTGTATGTGTTTTTCTAGTTTTAGAAAATTGAATTGCTAGAAAGTATTTATATTGCAAATGTGAAAATAAATGAAATTCCAAATAGTTGTTAGAAACTCCCAAGTAATAATAATAGTGAATAGCAACTAACATTTATTGAATGCCCTCAGACACTGTTATATAGCTTACATGCATTCGTGCATTACCCATTTAATGTTCAGAACAACTCTTTGAGGTCTGAATTCAACCTTATTTTTCAAAAGACAGTTAGTTTATTTGCCTTCAACAACTTCCGACTTAATCTGAAGAATAAAAATTGTTAGTAATTACCAGCCATTTACTATTATCTGATTAAGGTTCCTCCAACACTATACAAATATGCCCTCAGGTGCTCTCTTTTCTAGAATTCTGTTTTTGGTTTAAACATGTTCCAAGCCAGGGTGAACCTAGGCTAGATTTGAAAGGAGATTATGTGCAAGTGATTGTGCACAGTATTTTAGGACCATGTGTAGTTTAGGTTTACTCATACAATATGTTTCTCTCTTGTGCAAATAATAGAGTTCATTGAAAATAGAATTTTCATTACTTGGCTGCATTAAAAGACAGATAAGATTAAGCAATATATTAAGTAATTTATAAGTTATTTGTATTTAAAATTTTCATGTTTTGTTTGTTTTGTTTTTTATCATTAATATCTTCATTATAGAAGGCAATTGTTAGTTTTCAAAGCACATTTGATACTCTATTCTGGAGAGACTACCGTATATTCATGGGCTGTATCTCCTCAAACTAAGGCAACCACTTAAAAGCACAGCATTATTTATTTGGTTTATATAACTTTAAAATAAGTTAATGTTACAGGAACATTCAAAGAAATTTTGTGGTAAAGTCACTTATATTACTATCATCCTAACAAAACTTTTCATATTTCTGACTTCTATTTATTGTACACATATATGTAAACATAAACATAATACATATTTTATTTTTCCTATGATAAGATATGAAATCAGGTATACTTTTCTCTTTAACATTCTGTCACATAATCTTTACAATATTTAATTGTTCAAGCCAATAAATATTTTTTATGTGCCTACTATTTGCCCTGAAGATACAAAGGTAAGCAAAATACAGTCCTTACCTTTATGAAGTTTACTGTTTGCTGGGGGAGGGAAAGGAGTCAGTGTTTATCAAAAAAGCCTGGAAGTAAAATTATCCCAACTATAAACTGCAATGAAAAAAGCATACTATCTGGTATATAATAGGACTTGGATCTTCACTGAGTGGTTAGGGAAGGCTTTTCTGAGGATGGGATATTGGAATTAGGATCTCAAGGCCAATAAAGTACAAAGTTACAATGAGATAGGATAAATCAGTTCTGGTGTTCTATTTCACAGTAGGGTGAGGATGAATAACAGTAAGGAATTGTATATTACAAAACATTTAGAAGAGAGACTGTTGAATATACTCCCCACAAAGAAATGGTAAATGCTTGAGATGCTGGCTGTGCTAAATACCTTGATTTGACATATATTTGTATATGACATATATATATCAAAACATCAAATTGTACCCATAAATATGTACAATTAAAATATGTCAATTACAAATAAAAAGAATTAACTAGGTAAAACAGGAATGACAAGTACTCCGAGTAGAAAAAGATGCATTCATTATTATCCCACCCCAATTTTTAGATATTTGAGATGTATCCAATTTCGTGATCATAGAAATTGTGCTACTTCAAGCATAGAGACTTTTCATGTTTTAGAATCCTCTACTCTTACAGGAAAAATTCCCATGATTGGGATGTCTAGACCAAATGTGTGTTTTTTAGTGTTTCTGAGACATGTTACCAAATTTCTTTCCCAAGGTATTGTTTTAATAAAGATACCACACAAATGTATCAAATGTATTCTCTACACCCTTGTCAGTATTGGAGTATATACATAAATATTCATATGTATGTGTGTGTGTGTGTGTGTGTATGTTTATATATATATGTTTATATATATATATGTTTATGTTTATATATATATATATATATATGTTTATATTTCTAATACCATCCATTCATCCCAGATGTGCCAGAAAAGACATTTTGGCTGAATATAGAATGGTTGAGTGTTAAAATCAGTATTTTGTCAAAGTGAATTTCTCTTTGGTGATAGACTCATTATGAAAGAATCAATATATTTCATTTTTTTCATTATTATGGTTTTTATAGTTTGATATTAAGTGCAGGAACAAATTTCTCAGCACTGTCAGCTGCTGGATTGCTACTCTGATCACTGTATTTACATATTTGTGAGGTTAAACAGATGCTCACATTCAACTGGCATTTTAAGTAACATCACTAATCTTTTTGTTCATAGTGGAATATAATTCAGGAAGAAGCTTTTCTAGAAATAACTGTACCTGGGATTCATAGCTTGGCAAATCTCAAAAAATCCGTTGTCTTTAACTAATGAAAATGGTTCACAGTCTGTAGCAATCATTTTGACAAGCTTTTGCTTCCATTTTTAGTCTCCATAGATTCACGATGATAAGGAATTATCCTTTGAAAGCATTTCGGAGTGTCTGTTGTTTTGAATTTCAGTTAGAACAAAATGTGTCCTAGGTACTTCATCATTTTCTAACACTTGCTTTTTTTTCTTCATGCAGTTTTCATTTTTTATTATATCTGGATTAAGGATGATGCATTGGTAATATTGTTGTACATTATTTTTTGGAGTCTTCCCTTCTCATTTAATTTAGACGTGGCAAGTTGACATTTTGCTTTTAATTTATTCTCGTAAGTTGTGAACAATTGCCAAATAGAACTTTTTCTTAAAAGACTCATGGCTTAAATGGAATTAAATAGCTGGAAATTAAATAGAACTCAAAGGTTTTTTTTTAATGTTATGAATGCTATGATACCAAACAGTCCACACTAACTAGAATTATAATAGTATCTGTTATTCTTTCATATATTATTTGAATTAAAATATATAGGCTCAAAAAGAATATATTATTAATGTTACATAGCTAACACATTCTTTTTTAGTATTTGTATTAATTATCAGCCTATTTCCCTGTTTGTTTTAGTATTTAAATGTACTCTTTTTTTTACACATGTAATTAACAGTTTTAATAATCATTGTTAATTATTACATCACTTTTCTCTGGCAATATTAAATATAAACATATTTAAATAAAATGATAAAATGTTAACATTTAAGGCACATAAGAAGATTATAGCTTAAAGTTACATCTAGAATACTTAGCTACCTGTCTGATTTGTACTACTGATACTGTGATGTGATGGTCGTCTATATAATCACAGTGTCATTGATCATGCATAGTTTCTGGGATGCCAGCCATGTAAGACTGAAGTGGACAGTCAGTGATGCTGAGATTGAACCTGAAGACAAATAATAGAGTTGGACTAAAAACTGAGACCAATTTTGGTACACTGCATGTAATTGTTCATTTCCAGTATATTAACTACAAAAGAGATCTTTGCAAATATTTTTAAATTTGAATTTCTTTGCTTAGAAACTTCTTGTCCAACTCAAGGATCTATTAATCTTTTTAAAAATGTTACAGTATAGAAAATTATAAACATATGCACAATTGGATTGAATGGTATAGTGAATCTCCAAGTCACATTCTTCAGCTTCAACAATGATCAACATTTGGCCATTGTTTTCTATACTCCTATCCACAAACCACCCCCAACCCTGTGCCAGATTGTTTTGAAGCAAATCACAGACATCATAATATTTCACTCATAAATATTTCAACATGTATTGCTAAAAGAGCAGAGATTTTTTTTAAAGCCTTACAGTACTACTACCACATCTAAAAATGTTAATGTCTTAATAATTTTTAGTGTTAAATTTCCCTGATTGTCTCAAAAATTTTTTCTTAAAGTTTATTCAGATCAGCATCTATATATGATCTGTACATTATAATTGGTTTTAATTTTTTTAGATTTCCTCCTCTATCCTTTTGTATTTTGTAATTTATTTTTTGAAGAAATTGTATTGTTTTATAGTCTGAATTATGCAGATTACATCCTAGTGGTGCCATTTAACATGATTTTCTGTTTCTTGTATTTCCAGCAAATTGGTAGTTATATTTAGAGACTTGATCAGATTCAAGTTCAATTTATTTTGACAAGAACACTTATTGATGGAAGTTTTGTGCTTCAATCTTTTTCTATTACAAATGGTGTTGCAGTGAATAGCTTTGTGCATATATCTTTTTATACTTTTGCCAATATAATTTTAAGATGGAGTTCTATAAATGAGGTTGCTAGGTCACAGGATAAATCCATATGAAATCTTGTGATACATCTCCAAATTCTCTTCTATGGGGGTTGTATCACTTTGTACTTCCACTAGCAATATGAGACAGAACATGCTTTCTGTAGCATCACAGAGTGTTTTCTTAAACGTTTGCATTTCTGCCAACCTGATAAATGAGAAATTGCATCTTACTGTAGTTGTTTTTTTCTTTTTCTTTTTGTTAACAGTTCTTTATTGAGTTATAACTTATATATAGTAAAATGTGTAAATCTTAAGGGTACATCCCAGTGAAATTTGACAAACATATACATACATGTAACCACCATTTAATTGTCTGCTAGTTATTGACATCTGGCTCAAAAGATGGATCTTCTGGTTCAAAGGGATTTTGTAATATTTCAAGGTACCTATTTAGGGTTTTATTGTCTTGGACCAACACAATAAGCCATACACCGGAAACCACTGGTTTCTGATTCTTTTATGAATTCATTATTTTATCATTTTTCCAGAGTATTTTTAAATCATCAGCATTCTGCACAAATTATCATCCACCTTAAGTATTGACTTCATCTGGTGTATTGCCAAGTAAAATGAACTGGAATCACCTAGACATTCTCTCTGTTGGTAAAAACAGAACTTTAAATCTTTTTGTTCTTTTTAAGACCTTATTTTTCTTCATTTTTGGCCTGAGGATAGAAGTGGAATCAATGAGTGAATTTATTTAAAAAAATCAGTATGTTCTGCAAAATATTGGAATTGTCTAGTGAAAAATAGTAGCTTTATTTTGACTTTTATAGTCTACTTAATTGGCCTTTCCCTAGGCCCAAAGGCGAAAGCATTGATTTTTTTCAAACTATAAAAATGTGTCCCTGTCTTTCACCAATGTATTTTAATTTTTTGTACAACATGGATAAAATAAGCCAAAGAAATCTAATTTTAAAAATTGTATCTGTTGCAACAAACTTTAGAGACTGTGTATGGTAAATGACTGGAATTAGTTTTAAGCATTGTTAAAGCGAACACTAAAATGTCAGATTTTAGAAATACTGTGTGCTTGTATTTTTTTAGTAGGTAAAATAGAGTCTGCTGAGTATTTTTCTGCAGTGTCCTGTGCTTTTAAAAATGTACTTTCCTCCTTAATTTTATAACTGTAGCACTCTTAAGACCTTCTTAGGAAAATATTTGACTTTGACTTCATATTTTTTAAAAGTAATCTCTGGGTTAATTTGTTTTCTCATACCCCTAATTTTGAATCAGTAACCAGAACAGCAGAAAGATATACTCAAGGTTAAAGTAATCAGTGAATGACAGCTGGAAATAGCATGCATTATAAGGATTCCTTTTTAGAACGTGTCTTCTAAAGTCTTTATATCTCCAGTATTGATTTTTTAAAGCTTTTAGGGTACTAAGTACTTTAACAGCAGAGAAATTATGAAATATGCATATTTCATCAAGTTTCTGATTTACACTTTTGTAGTTTAAAATTGTTAATATGGAATACTTGAGTTCAGAGTATGCATGAGTATAAGTTAGAGCCTAACCAGGGAACAGACATCACTTGAGGATTTAGAATAGAGTGGTTTTTAATGTAGGAAAATGGGTATGCAGGTGATAGCACTCAGAAGACAGAGGACTGGGAGGCAATACAAAGATCGACAAGTACAGGAAATCACTGCCATCCGTAGGTCAGAGGGACATACAGAAGAAGCAAGGCTGTGCCACATTCCATGGGGTGAGGTTACCCAGAGATAGTTGGAACCGTAGTGGAACTGCCCAGAGAAAAGTTGGAACAATGATACCATGCAAATGCTCCTGGAGACCCTGTGAGAGTAGAGAAGGCAAGATGACGTAATCCTTCAGCTTCTCCTTTCTTCCCTGCCTTCAGTCTCCCATCCCAGTGTCTTGCTTTGGCTGAAGCCAATTGATAGGGGTGCCTGAGAAACACAGGCTGCTCTGTGAGATGGAGCAGATCAGGCAAACAGCCAGAAATGGATCTAAGGCAAACAGACCCACGGTTGATACAGCTTTTCAGCAGAAACCCAATGCATTAATTATGTACTACATTTTTAAAAAGTCATAAAATTGAGGAAAAATTAAGTTTAGTTGAAAATTTAGATTTCAATGCTACATGATTTTTCATACTTCTTTAAGTATCTTCAAATAAATATTTGCTTAAATTAAGAAATTTTATTTACAAAGACATACATAGAGTTGAAAGATTAAAATTGTGTGTTCAAGGTTATATTTCTAGTAAGTATTGAAGCCAGGCCTTCTAAAAACTTATCCAATGAATCTTTCCCATTTTATGCTGAAGGATCAGATACAAACCAATCTAAACACCAAGGTTCTTTGTTACTCTGATATTTATGAGCTTTATAATCTTGACCACATCTTTTAACTTCTCATACATTCAATATTCTCCTCCAAATGTGTGAATAAAGATGCCTGTGATGCCTGACAGGGAAGATAAATCCAAAAGGGGAGAAATGAAACCTCTTGAAAAAATTTCTGGGGTTATTTGAATTAAGGTATTATTTATTTCATGTATGGAAGATAGAATGACTTCACCTTTGTTTTAATAAGTACTTTTAAAAAAATTCTTAAGTTGGTTAGTATTCCAAACCATTTTTCTTTCTCCTCCCTGCTTTTAAAAATCAAACTTATTTTAGGTAGATTTTGTGTTAGAAGATGCACTGGTAAGAATTTACAAAGAGGAACTATTTAACTTAGAAAATTCAGATTAAACATTTCTGTTATGGAAAACACGTTCTGAAAACTTCGAAGTCGCTCTTCTTTTGTTCCTCTAAATCTAGATCAGAAAAGCAATGTTGACTTCAAAGATATCCAAAGAACAAACACTAGTAAAACAACACAAGCAAGTGTGGTGGCAGGAATACCAGAGGCTGAATGAAGTCAGGTAAGAACTGGGGGAAATAGTAAGAACACGCAGGAATTACTAGGACTAGCACTTATCTTTTCAGATGTTCTATAACGTTCCATGTTAATTAACCATTACAATAAAAATTTAAAGTTACAATTTGAATGTGAGTCAAATTAAAATCCTTTCATTTCCTCAGCTTAATCTGAAATCCAGTGAATGTATTAATATGGCTTTTGCTTGCTGTCAGAAAAAAGGTAATCTTCTGAATGTGCCAGTCTCTTCCACATTCCCTCTCTCATACTTGTGTTTAGTGTTTACCTTTATTATACTTAGCATATTGGATTATAATGTTTTGGTTACATGTCTTTTCTTTCCTATAAAGTAATAAACATCCTATCAAGGGCAAACATCTCATCATATTCATTTTTATATAGTAGAATACACAGGAGAGATGTAAATGCCTTTAATACATGGATGAACTAATGAACAAGGAGTTCAAGTCATGAATGGTTTCTAGATGTAATTGCATCATGACTAACTTACTCAATTTTGATTTTGACTTATTTTTTCCAACATTCACTTAAAGATAAATTAAAATGAAATATTGATTCTATAGTTGATCTTAATTATAATCTTTGAAAAAATAGTTTTTTGCAAAGGTCAAGGCGAAAAGAGAAGGCAAATGTGTTTCTCCTTCATTTATAGCATATATACTTGTTTTAATGATGATATTTATAAAGTATGCTTTTAAAATGTGCATTTTAAAGCATTTATTTTATATCAAAGTAGGTAATTTCTGTGGTCTTATTTTAACTAAATTTTCTAAATACTATTTACTTTTAGATGTTTTTCATGTTGATGAGTTTCTTATTCTGGCAGATGAGTCCTCTATATGAAATAGAAGGCTTATAATTGAAAATGGTTTTACATTATTGTGTAACAAAAAAAAAGTTATATGGACTTCATCACCATACATATACTATAAAAACAATAAAATTAGACCCATCTTATCCCACAAAAAATCACCTTTTGTGGAGAGAATGTTTGAGGCCATTGAAAATTTATTTTTGGAAAATGTGCATAACTTGAAACATGATAAAAAGGAAAGCCATTAGGAAGCTTTAATTATGGTGTTCCATGATGCAAGTTCAAATGTAAGGGAAGACACTGGGAAAAGTTTTTTTTTTTTTAATCTTGGCTATTCCACATCTTTTTTAATGTGTATATTAAGTTATTCTTAAGCTAGGTAGAAGAAGTGAATACATATCATTATGGAAAATAATTCTTTTGACTGACCTAGAATGACACAAAGAAAATGGAAGTGAAGAATATTTAAGTAATAATAACCTTAATGGCTCAGTGTCTCAGAATTTGTAAGGGCTGAAAATTGGACAAAATGAAGAATTCCAGGATAAGTTTCTGTGTTACTCTAGAAAGAAGGCTAATTTCAGTACGTGTTCGGTGCAACTAAAAACTAACAGCAATAGGAGATAAGTTAGAGAAATGACTACCTTGTGGAGAATTTAGGGCCACCAACAAATTAGAAGTAGTTAAAGTCCTATCAGTGTTTGTCAGCCTTTAGAAATCAACATCCCTTTTTAATAAGTAAGATTCTATGCTTTACCGTAAAAGATTACATTTAAGAATCTCAGGCAGGCAGAGGATAAGGGCCTATAATGACGCTAACATTTGTTAGGTAATTTAATATGTGCCAGGTAGTTTTGGGTTGAGCAAAAGCCACAATTATTTTGCACTAACCAAATATGTTAAGTCCTTTACACATTTTATTTCACTTAATACTTACAGCGACCCTACAAAGTAGTCATCATTGTTCTCCTAATTTTACAGATGAGAATCCTGAGTCTTAGATGATGAAAGTTATTTGTAGATGATAAATAACCTAGTCTGTGTAGAGCTAGGATTGGAACACTTGCCCCTAACTTCTATGCTCTATGACCTTGGAGTTGAGTAGCTTTTCCTTTTTTCTGCAGGGTTCTGTTTACAACACCTGAGATCCAGCTGGTCTAGCCTTGCTGGCAAAAACAAAAGAAGTTTTGTCAGGGTGTGGTGGTGCATACCTGTAGTCCCAGCTACTTGGGAGGCTGAGGCAGGAGGATCACTTGAGCCTAGGAGGTCAAGGCTGCAGTACATTATGATTGCACTCGTGAACAGTCACTGCACGCTAGCCTGGGCAACATCGTGAGACCCTCAATATCTAAAAACAAGAACAAAACAAAATGAAAACATGTAGCCAACCTTTAATTTTTTGAAATCTGTTCTAAGAAAACTACACAAAGTTTTCAAATGTAAAATTGTGTTTAATATTTACATTTATACAGTTTTATTTAAAATATGTTATGCCTAATCAAATTATACGAGGTCTTTGATACACTTTCCCAGAGGCACTTTCTCCCTTGTTTCATTCTGGTACCACAAAGACTCCCTTGAGTTTTTGTGTGCTCATTTGCCCAGATGACATATTAATCTACTCAGTGCAGCCACCTACAGATAAGACACCCTGGTGAAAGGCATTTTTGAGCCTTCAGGTGTCTACCTTGGTATAGGTTCTTATCCTTCCAGGAAGGTGCCAAAGTTCTAGGTGGAGAATCAGTCTCCTCAGAACATCAAAAATTACCCATATCTTCATTTTTCTGGCAGTTTCCATGCTCTGTTATGACTTTCTGGGTGCCGAGCTAGATGGTTTTTAAGTGCTATGTTTTTGATTAAACAAATCTGTTCTGGAATAACTTCTGGTTTGACTCAACGATTATGCACTCATCCTCCATGTAACAGTTGCAAATGTGATCTTAAAAATATTTCTGGCAGAAACTACCTGCTGGAAAAATAGACAGTGAGGTTTCATTTACAATATCACCCTTCCTTTACACATTTAAACAAAAACCAAAACCCTGTCCCATGTAAATTGGCTTAGAAAATAATTATATATGCATAAAATGGAATACTGTGGAGTCATTACAATGATAATTATGAAAACTATTTTAGAAACATCTAAGAAAATTAGTGTTAGGCAAAAAAAAAAATCCCACAATATAAAATGTTAAATATGCCATGGTTATGGCCATGTACAATATACATACATGTACATGAGGGCTAGAAACTTATCTGGAAAAATAAAAATAATAATTGTATTAAAGTTATAATTATTGCTTTTTATTTTATACCATTTTAATACTGTAATAATCATGATACAACTTTTTTCTATGATTTAATCAAATCTGCCATAAGCAAGGGGAGATTATAATATTTTTAGATGCCCATTTAGTTATGGTTTTACTCTAAAAATTGACTATATTTTAAAAATATATAGGCCAGATATTGTGGCTCATGCCTGTAATCCCAGCCCTTTGGGAGGTCGAGGTGGGTGGGTCACCTGATGTCAGGAGTTCAAGACCAGCCTGGCCAACATAGTGAAACTCTGTCTCTACTAAAAATACACACACACACACACACACACACACGCACGCACACACACACACACACACACACGCTAGGTGTGGTGGCACATGCCTGTAGTTCCACCTACTCAGGAGGCTTAAGGACGAGAATCACTTGAACACCAGAGACAGAGGTTGCAGTGAACCGAGATTGTTCCATTGCACTCCAGCCCAAGCAACCAAGAGAGACTCCATAAAAAAAAATACATATGTACCTACAAAAAACAATGTGTACATATATATAAGCTCATGAAGATTTGTTGCTCTAATTAGTATATTTTAAATAGAATATAATTTTACTTCCATCTCTGTAATTCAAGGTCTCACATTTCTGAACTTCTAAAATTACCTCCTTATTGTTCCAGGTTTGTCTGACCCCTTCTTCTTCATCTTCCATCTCTATTTCTCACATCTCCTTCTGCTCTATCTTGCTGCATTGGGAATCTTTCTGAAACCCGGATCTGAGGAGGTGAGGTCAGCTTGCTGTCCTTCAGTGCTTCCCAATGCACTCTCCACATGCACTGCCAGCATCTGCTGTGATCTGGCCTTTGCTCCCGCTGTTTCGTCTGCCTGAGCCTATGTATGTAACTCAGTGTCTAGCAAGGACCCAAGCCATGTTAAGAATTTAGTCCATGGTTTAAATAAATGAACTGATGACAAAGCCACATCAGATTAAATATCTCTTTGGTTATTTTTTAAAAACCTAGATGTATGTTTATGATCATAACATTTATTGAGCTCACATCTATTTCAGATGTAAAATGGAATCTGAAATAAAATCCCTTCTCAATGAAGAGAACATTGGAAATGAATGTCTTTGTGACCTTACACATTTTGGTAAGACTTTTTTGATACCATATTTAAAGGGGAGTCTTATTTAGAAGAATGAGAATGGGCCACTTACTTCATGTTCTTTTAATATTAACTGCCATTTGTTTTTTTCTAAAGGAATACCCAAATAAATCTGCACTCTAAGGATCTGTTCTTGGAGATACTTAAAATAATAATGTGTTCCTTTGATTCAACTTTGTTTCACCATAGAGCAAGAGCTATCAGAACAATGGCACACGTATCTTAAAAATGTGATAAATCCTATTCAGCAGCTGACAGCAGATCTAAAATACAGACAGCATCACACTTTGCAGCATTCACACCCACATATTAACTCCATGAAAGTATTGGAAGAGGTTAGTATGTTACCTTTATTTTCGATAATGTAATATTTCATTTTTGTCCCAACTAGAAGAGTTTGAGATAAGACACAAACATGTGTGACTTGTGTATTAATTAATATTAATATGTAATTAATAGTTAAATAGGTCAGCTAATTCTGTCCACTAAATATTTTAAACTCATGCCTGAACTCTGTCCAGGCACCCTCATTTCTTGCCCGGAATGTTCCAGTGGCCTCATAACTGGCTTCCCGGCTTTCATTCTTGCCTCTCCTCCCATTGCATCCTGGGATCTTACCCCAGTGCAAGGTGATTACGTCATCCTGCTGCTGAAATTTCCCAGGACCTCCTGTGAGTACATAAGTCCTTCTATCCACCCAGCCCCCTTTTTGTTTCTTCAATCACATCTCCTAACTGATAATCCCCCTTTCCCGTAAAAGCACAGTCATGCCCAGGCTGGTCTTCTTTCTGTTTCTCCCACATGCCAGGCCCATTCCTGTACTGGCCATTCCCTCTGTCCCATTGATGTCACTTTTTGCCACTTAGATCTTGGCTTAAATGTCCTCTTCTCTAAGAGGCCTGTGCTTAGAAGCCACAGTCACTCCCTATCACACCACCCTGTTTTGACATTGCCTTCCCACTCCGGACCCTTTCCCACCTATTTTTATTAGTTTGTCAACTGCGTCCCCTTAATTGAGCATAAGCTTCTTGAGTAAAGGTGTGCTAGGTTTGATAAAAATTTAGGTGGTGTTAAATTTTTCTATTTTTCAGTTATTCTGTAATGTTATTTTGCTTTCATAAATAATAAAAGAAAATTAGAAATGTATGCCCAGATGGCGATTAGAGAAAAGGGTGCAAGGGAAGGAAGGGGTGATTGGAGCAGAGACATCTAGTAAGTTCTCTGCATTACCACAGAGAAAATAAAAATGTGGCTGCAGAGTGGCTGTGACCACACTACTTTCTGAGCTTATTTTTGGTATGTCTGGAAACCTCATTGCAGCTCATTTGTCTGATGAGCACTGCCTACCTGGCTGGCATCTCTTTAACTCTCTTCCACAGGTCTTTAAACTTAATCACTGATTGGCTTTTGAAAATAATTCTTGTGTCTTTATAAGAATTGAATGAATTTCAATAATTTGCATGCAACTTGTTCCAAATGTCCTATAGGTTGACTTTGTGAAGAAACAATTGAAAGCTGCCTTTGAAAGACTTAGCCTGGAGCAACAGAGAATGGAAAATGATCTTTCAGACTGGAGTATAAAGGCAAGTGTGATGTGGCTAGTAATTTTGTGTTTATCAATTTGTTATTTATGTTAAATAAATAATCGTATACCTTTTTTCAGATACTACATCATTCTTTGGAAGAAAAGACTAACCGGCTTAGTGAACTGCCCATTGAATTAGAAAGCTTGGAATGCCCATACCCTGATTTGAAATCTGCAATCCTTAGTGAGTTCTGTAAATTTACACAGAAATATCAAAAGAAGCTTCAAGACTTTGATTTGCAGTTGGAAGACATATACAGGTGATAAGATAAAACTAACTGAGTCCTGTGTAGACTTTTGACACTAACTTTTTATTTTTGTTTGGGGTACTATACTTCTGACTTACTGTATAGTTACTCTGTAATTGGAATACAATCAATAAATGTTTAGATTGACTATTTGCTGAATGGAGAGGATTTTAGTTTTTCAATAAAAAGTCTTGACATAATAGTTCTTATGATTATTATAAGGTTAAAACATGATGAAAATATCTTTCTTGTTGAGCTCTTCACTACACAGGTAAGAAATAGTTTTCAAATATGAATTTTCAGTAACAACTTTTTATTTCAAGGCATGAAGCTACTCTGCAGTAATTGATACAATGGAAAATGTACCCATAGAATTATGTTACTTGTAATTGACTGTAATTTTATCCTATGATAAACACAGAGTATGTTTTCTAAATTTTAAAATACTTTCTTCTATGTGTTAAATTTCATTTTTAGGAAATGCACTTCTAGTTTTCTCCCAAGAATGATTATCCATGTCTGTATGGCAAATATAATGTTCAGTGATGTAAAATTCAGTTTGGCAGTGGTCATCTTCTCTAGTGTCTTCTATGTTAAAATTCACTTAGAAGACAAATCCAGATATACCACTCTGAACTAGGTCAACAGTCTACCTTATAGTGTATATAAAGTTTCTAGGGGACATTTTGTAGGGAAACAGCTTTGTGTGCTATGATATTAACCTCAATATTGTCCCCAAAGAATGTATATTTTAAAAGAAAACTGTTGAAGGGACACATTTATAGTAAATTAAAATAAAAGGTTTATAACTTTGGAATGGAAGAAAATGAATATGACAAATACTTATTTTTCTTATGAATTGCCTGTTAACTGCAGCTCCTCTATGTGAAACTACTACTGGTAAGAAATAAATACCAGGGGAAAAAAGCCTTAAATTATACCAAGTAGAGTTACTGCCTTGGTAGCTTCCTGATCCAGACTCTTCAGTTGTAGCTTCTGTTTGTCTCAGCACACTTGCCAGTGAATAGAGCCAATCCTAGGTGAAGTTGGAGCCCTTTCCCTGAGAAATAAATTAATAATATGTAATTTACACTAGCTGTTGGATTTATTACGTGTTAACTGGAACTCAGTCATAGTGAAGTACTGCTGCAACCATGCACTACAGTTAAGTATCCAATTGTTAAATGAGCATTCTCCCTCCACTCCCCATCCCAATCTTGTTAAAAAGATTTTAAGACTCATCAAGAAAGAGGAAGAGGATTTGTTTGTTTGGTAGTGGAGAGGGCATTATAATCAGGCTGATTAAATGCAGCTGTGAAGAAGGTGAATCTGATCCTATTCATTTAAAGCAAGTTGGCTGGCCCAGGACCTCCTCTCCCAAATGATACCCTGTCCCCCGGAGAAAGCTGACTGAGATCATGGTGTTTCTAGGTTAGCAACTCCTTGATAGGGAGGACTTTGCCTTAGCAAACGGCAAGGAAGTGTGAAATGGCTTCCTTCCAGTAAGACCTATTCTTCACAGCCCATTTTCTTCTTTCTTTTAAATCTAATCTCAATTTCTGCTCTTTCATAATGCAACCCTGTGTGACTCAGAAACAGTTGGGATTCACAGCTACATTGAAATTACTGAAGACTAAGTGGAGGATTAGATGAATATACATCACATGCTAACAATTCTGCAGAAGGAAGAAATATTGAGGATAAAATAGCTTAGGAAGGCTTGATGGAGGAAGTAAAATTCATTATGGACTTTGAAGAAGGGGTATGCTTAGCATAGGCAGAAGGGGGTGGGGAGGGCATTCTACGAAGGGAGATTAAATGACTAGACTGTAAACCCCTTGAGGACAAAGTAATTTAGTAGTTATATTTGGATCCTTAGCATCTTCTAAATAAATAAACGATTGTTCAGGTGAGTTATATTTGAAGGGAAAAACAATGAAGGCAAGGCATGTTATAGGAACAATAGGAATCTACTTTGGAGGAAGATAAAGTTAATAAATTCTAGTTTAATAGTCTGCTTGCCACCTATAATTATCCAAAATACATTTTATACAGTTGATGATGTGTTTTACTTGATGAATATTTATTGAATAAACCTTAATATACAGTAGTCATTGCAAGTTCCCTGGTAGGGGGTTCAACAGACAGATTAGTTTAGTATACGGCTTTGCCTCTGAGAAAGCTAGAAATATTTGGGGGAAGATTAACTAGTGGTTGAGGGATGAGACTTGCACAGCCAAATATAAATACATATTTTAAAATCAAAATAAGTTAGAAAGTTCTATGTGACTATGGAGTATGTAGCAGATCAGTAGAACAAAATAGAAATAAACAGAAAAATATGATTTAATTTACTACAAAGGCAGATTTCAAAACTGGGGAATATTGGATTATTTAAGAGATAGCATTAGATAACAGGCAATTTGAAGATAAGGTTAGATCTCTTCATTCTATTTGACACAACAAACTCCAGATGCATTAAGATATGAAGAAATAAAGTCATAAAAGAATGAGATAAAAATAAGTAATCTTGAAATGCAGAAGGTAATTCAAAGCCTATTTTCAGTGAAACTCATAAAGGAAAATAAATACAATGACATAAACATTTTTAAAAATCTAGCATGATAGTTTCTCAGAGAAGTTTTAACTCTAGAAAATAGAGACTTCTGGTTTCCAGTCTAGCACATAGAAATGTAGTTGTCACTAGCCTCTAACAACAAATAAAAAGCTGAATAAATTGAAAAATGAACAGCTCTTCTTTGTTCTATCAGATGAGTGAGACCACAGCGCAAAGTGCTGCCCCCAATATTGGAGAGACAGGAAGACACAAAGAATTACAGCTTACTGGAACAGAAACCCATGAGCAGAAACCTCTGCAGGAACCAGTAATGAGCTAAGAACCCCTGAACTGTAATTGATAAACTGCTAGAGGCTCAGTGTGGACAACGCTGATAGTTAAAAACTCCAGGAAGACCCAGTCATAGGAGGTGCTCCACATTTTTGTGAGTTTTACTCGAGGAGCTGTAGCAGGTCCTGACTATAAATATCTGAGAAAAATTACCTTGTGCTTCTGGCAGCAGGAGGATGAAAGGAACCAACTTGATCTATGCATTCAGGGCAATGCCAGTCAAAATCCCAGCAAACAGTTTTTTGGATATAGACTAGCTAGCTGATTGTAAAGTTTATGTGGAAAGATGAAAGATCCAGATAGTGAGATCAAGATTGAAAGAGAAGAGCAAAGTTGGAGGACTGATACTGCCTAATTTTAAGACTTACAGTAATTAAGATTGTGTAGTATGACCAGAGAATAGCCAAGCAGGTCCACAGAACAGAATGAAGAATTTGGAAATAGATCCACATAGGTGTGATGTTTGACAAAGCAGCAGAGGCAATACAATGAAGCAAAGATAGTCTTTTCAACAAATGTTACTGGAACAACTAGACACATATATGCAAAAAAAAAAAAAAAAAGAGAATCTAGACACCTTTCACAAAAACTAACTCAAAATGTCAAGCGTAAAACTCTTAGAAGATAACATAGGAGAAAACCTGGGTAACTGTGGGTATGACAATGACTTTTGAGACCAAAAGCATGATCCATGAATGAAATAATTGATAAGCTGAACTTCATTAAAATGACAAACTTATGCTCTGCAAGAGACAATGAGAAGACAAGCTGCAGAATGAGAGAAAATATTGCAAAAGACACATCTGATAAAAGACTGTTATCCAAAATACACAAATTACTTTTAAAACTCAACAATAAGGAAACAAACAACCTGATTAAAATATGGGCAAAATCCTGAAGACACCTCACCAAAAAAGATATACAGATGGCATATAAGTACATGAAAAGATGCTCCACATTGTGTGCCACTAGAGAATGCAAATTAAGACAAGATACCCCTACATACTTATTAGAATGACCAAAATCCAGAACACCGACAACACCAAATGCTGACAAATATGTAGAGCAATAGGGCCTCTTATTCATTGCTGGTGGGAATTCAAAATGGTACGGCCACTTTGGAAGTCAGTTTGGCAGTTTCTTATAAAATTAAATATACTTCTACCATACAATCCAGCAATCATGCTTCTTGGTATTTACCCAAACGAATCAAAAATATATGTCAACACAAAAACCTGCAAATGGATGTTTATAGTAGATTTATTCATAATTGCTAAAACTTGGAAGTGACCAAGATGTTCTTTGGTAGGTGAATGGATAAATAAACTGTGGTACATACAGACAATGAAATTTTATTCAGTGCTAAAAAGAAAAGAGCTAGCAAGCCATGAAAAGACATGCAGGAAATTTAAATGCATATAACTGTGAAAGAAGCCAATCTGAAAAAGCCACATAGTATATTATTCCAAAAGTATGGCATTCTGGAAATGGCAACATTATGGATTCAGTAAAAAAAAAAATTAGCGTTGCCAGGGGTTAGAAGGGAGCGATAAATGAGTAGGCAGAGCACAGTGTAGTGTTAGGACAATAAAACTATTTTGTGCAATACTACAATGGTAGATAAATGTCATTACACGTTTGTCAAAACTCAGAGGATATGCAGCACCAAGAGTGAATCCTAATATGAACTATGGACTTTGGGTAATAATGTGTCATTGTAGGTTCATTGATTATGACAAGTGTACTCTCTGGCAAGGATTACTGATAGTGGAAGAGGTTTTATTTTTCATGGGGGCTGAGGATAAATGTGAACTCTCTATACTTTCTGCTTAATTTGGTGTGACTCTAAAACTGTGCTAAGAATATAAAGTTTATTGATTTAAACAGAGAGAGAAAAGAATTAAAATTTCATTGCTATGTAACTGTTTCAGAGCATAGAAAAAGGAGGGAAACTTCTAAGTTATGTTTGTGAAGCAAGTATAACATCATTGATAGAAAATCTCGAAAAATATTGCACACATACAAAAACTGTGGCCCAATCTCACTTGTATCTATTAATACAAAAATTCTAAATAAAATATTCAATTTCATGATTCCAGCACCTTAAAATAGTTAACATAAGGAGATATATTATGGCTTATCCTCCTGAACACTGAAATGCTATTAAAAAACTAAAATTTATTCTTTAAAAATGTAAATATAATAGATGAATACTTTTTGCTATAATAAAATACATAAACTTCCAAAAACTTAATAGGAAAACAAGAGAAACATTTTTATTAGTGACAAGTCTGTAAACACCACCATTATTTAATGTTATTTTGGAAATACTAGGCAACACAATTAGATAAGAGAATGATATTGGAGTTATAAAATATAGATGTAGATAAAATTATCTTATTTTCAGATAGTGAGTTTTTACAAGAAAAACTCATGGCAATCAATGGAAAAAGTCTATAGAAACAAGATAATTTAGTAAGATGGCTGGGTATAAAATTATTATAAATAGAACCCAAATTTTCATATATATAAACAATGGCCATCTAGAAGATCTCATGAAAGAAACAAACAGTTTGCGATAACAATAATAAATATAGAATATTTTGGAATTAATTTAATAAGAAATGTAAAAAATCTGTACTATAGGAAAAAAATTTCTAAATGTTACTGAAGGACATAAAACTTGAAAAAGCCATACTTTATTCTCAGAATAGAAGATTTAATAATTATAGATGTATTGTTCCTCATTCTATAAATTTAATGTGATCCCAATAAAAGTATTCACAGGATTAAAATATTAATCTGAATTTGAATTTACAGTTAAAAAGAATACCTAGGAGAATTCTGGGGAAAAGAAGCAATAATGAGGGAGGACTATTGCTATCTTATATTAAGCATTTTATAAACTATAGCATGTTGTCATGAATAGATAGGTCAATAGATGTGATTTGGGCTCGGATAATCCAAAATCTTTGAAGGTATTTAGATTCATAATTGAGTTAAATGGAAAAGAGACAAGGCGTGAGGCATTCATTTAGCTCATGTGATCATATTCTGAAATTATAGCTTCCTGAGGTGATAGGTGGGGTCTTTCCTAATCATGACAGAGGAATTATTGGGTAATAATATAATATCTAGTCATAAGCTCCTTTTTGCTTAAAGAGCTTGAGTAGTTTTTATCATCTGCAACTAAATCTAACAGATATGGCAAGAGTGCGGGGAAGTAGGTATTTTATATTCTGCTAAAGGGAGTTGAAACTGATGAAACTTTTCTATAGAGATCAGCAGGACTTACCAAATCACAAAGCACATGTCCTTTGTCCTGAGAGCCTCCAAATCTCAATAGTATATCATACAAATATACTTGAATATGTATACATCGATTTTTTTTACAGTTATTCATTGCAGTAGTGAAAGATTGAGCAAAACCTGTAATATCAATAGGGACTAGTTTTATAGATTATTGTACATTCATACAATATATTATTCTGCAGATAAAAAAGTGAAAATTTACATTAACCGACATGGAACAATATGTAAGGGTTAAGATGAGGTATATAGTTGAGCAATCAAAGCAATGTACAGTCTACATTGTGTAAAACAGAAAAAAGTAAACATATATCTGTATTTATATATTTGCTTTTACATGTCAAACAATACACAAAAATTGATAACATTCAGCTTGAGGGAGGGGAGCCAGATGCCTGGAGGAGTAGGTGTGAGAAAGAATTTTCATTGTATCCTTTCATTAAACCTTTTGAATTTTGAAGCATATGAATATTGTTTCTATTTTAAAATAATTTTTAAAGGAAAAATTTGACAAGGGTAAAAAATAACAGACAGGAAAATGTTGGCAACATATCAGGTATAAAAGATTAAAATCCATAATACATAAAGACAGTTTGCAAATTAATTGAGTAGTGAACAGCCAAAAGGAAAATGGAGCAAAGGAGATGAAGATATGACTGACTTATTCTTCATGTTTTCAACAAATATTTTTCAGCATCTATTAGCATAAAATATACAAAAATTCCTGTACTCATGAAATAGAAGCACACTGAAAACTATAAACACAATACATAAGTAAATTATACACAGTAGTGTTAGAAGGTGATAAGTGCTATGAAAAAATATAAAGTAAGAGAGGTAGAAGGTATTGGGGGTTGTAGGGGGCAGACTGTAATTTTAAATAGATGTTTGGGGGTATGCCTGGTTGAGAAAGTGATATAAAAGTTAGGATGGGGTTGGGAGAACTAGTCATGCAGATATTTAGGTAAAAGCATTCCAGCCAGTGTTTACTGAGGTGGGAATAAGCCTGGCAAGAGGCCAGTGTGGCAGGAACAGAGTGACAGATCCAGAGAGTAGTAAAAGGTGGGGTCCTAGAGGTATGGGTGTGGGGCAGGACATTTAGAACCTTGTAGCCATTTTTAAAACTTCTGCTTTTACTCTGTGTGATATGAGAAGCTATTGGAAGGTGTCGAGCAGAAGTGAGCAGAGTGGCAAAATCAGACTTATGTTTTAGCAGAATCACTTTGGCAGTTACTGTGTTTAAGATAAACTGTGGGGCCAGGGGTAGAAGTGCAAGAAAATATTAGACACTTAAGAGCATTAAAGGAATCCAGGTCAGCTCTTGGATATGTTTTAAAGGCAGAGCCAATAGCATCTGTTGACAGATTCAATGAGCCATGTAAGAAAAAGCAACAAGAATAGTTCCAAATAGTTGCTTTTTGGGAAATGAGCAACTAGAAGGATGGAGTTGGCATCAACTTAGATGGGGAAGACTGTATGTGAAGCAAGCTTGAGCTCTGGAAAAAATCCGGGGTTGAGGTTTGGACACGATGAGGTTGAGATGCAGTTGGCTGTATGGGTCTGGGATTCAGGAAAGAGATCGTGACTGGAGTTACATGGACATAAGTCATTAGCATGAGATTGGATGTGATCACTAAAGTAATGAGTAAAGAGAGAAGAGAAAATCAAAGACTGATCCCTTAGGCCTGCCAACATTACAATGTCAGGGACAAGAGGAAGAGCCAACAAAGGACACTGAGAAAAGGTCTCTGAGATATGAAAACCAAGAGTGTAGTGTCCTGGAAGGGAAGTGAAGAGGAACCAGTTGGTCCATTGAATACATACTGCTGCTAAGTAAAATACACTGATAATTGACTGTTGGCTTTAATAAGGGTTGTTGGTGGCTTTAGCTGAAGTTTCCATTTTCATTGAATAAGTGGAAGCAAGTGTCTGATGGTACAGATTTGAATGGATAAGAAAGGAATTGAAGACAGTGTGTATAGATAACTATTTTGAGAAGTTTTTACACAAAGGAGAGTAGGGGAGTAGGGCCAGGCTTTTATGTAGTTATTTGCTTTTTTTTTTTTTTTTTTTTTTTGGTCTTTTGTTTTTATTTTGTTTCAAATGGGAGAAGTAGTGTGTTTGATGCTAGTAAGAGTAATCTAGTAAAGGATAAACTCTGACGATGCAGGCAAGACAGGAATTGCTGAATGATGTATTGGAGTTGTCAGGAGAGTTGGGATTTAGTACACAAGTGGAGGAATGAGCACAGGTGGTTCATCTGCTATTCTAACAGGTGAGGTTGCAGAGTGTATGGTGTAGATGCTGGGAGGAGAATGAATAGATGTTCATGGTGGGGCAGTCTGTGGAACTCTGGCTAGTAATTCTAAATGCAAATGATTAAGAAACTTATAAAAGCTTCTCTACTCATTAAAGCAACAAAAATTAAAATAATACTCAGATTTTTGCCTACAAAATGGTAAAGCATATGTGTCCAGAGTTCAAAATGGTATGGGAGAAATGGACATTTTATATATCATTGATGTATAATTTTTTTTGGAAGTCTGACACCATGTCATCAAAAATCTTTATAGATGTGAATACTCTTTGTTTCTTTAGAAATGATCTTTAAGGAAATAATCATAGACATAAAGTGAATATTGGCTTCAAGGGTGTTCAACATTAAATTTTCTTTCCTTAGTGATGGCAAAATCTTAAAAACTACGTAAAGAGCCAGCAAATAGGGAATCAGCTTCATCAGGTATGATACATCCACACAATGGAATTCTACACTGACATTTAATGGTTACATAAAGGGTACTTCTAATGACACAAATGGTTTGAATATATTACTATGTAATTAAAAAGCAGACCACAAAATAGTTTATATAACATGGACTTTCTTTTTTTTCTTTCCTTCTGAAAGTGTTACATCTATATATAGCCACAGAAGAAAGACTGGAAGGTTATTTACCCAAATAAACAAAAATAGTTATCCTGGGCCAGGCGCGGTGGCTCACGCCTGTAATCACAGAACTTTGGGAGGCCAAGGCGGGTGGATCATTTGAGGTCAGGAGTTCAAGACCAGACTGGCCAACATGGTGAAACCCCATCTCTACTAAAAATACAAAAATTGGTCAGGCAGTAGTGGCATGCACCTATAATCCCAGCTACTCGGGAGCCTGAAGCAGGAGAATTGCTTGAGCCTGGGAGGCAAGCTGAGATCATACCACTGCCCTCCAGTCTGGGCGAAAGAATGAGACCCTGTCTCAAAAAAAAATGGTTAACCCCAAGTGGCGAAATTATACATAATTTTGGCATATTTGTACTTTGTTTTTTAAAACAAAAATACACGTTTTTAAAAATCTAAGATAAAGAGTGAAGAAGAGGCCATTGATATTTAATGAGTACGTATTACATGATCTGACAAATACGAATGATTTTAACCCTCCGTTTACCCCGTCTTAAAAGCTCTGTTTTACAGATGAAGAAACTGTAGCTCAAAGGAAGGTGAGCAATTTCCCCAAAGTCTCTGATGTGAAATGGTTGGGCAAGATTAAGTCTCTTCTGCACATCTCAATAGAGAGCTTTCTCCTCTTACCACACTGCTTCAAGAGTATACACATTCCAGGATGCTGGTAAATCAGGTTGAGTACTAGAGCAGTGCTGTTTCATAGAAATATGATAAAAGCTGCATGTGTGAGCACATATGTAATTTTAAGTTTCAAGTTGCTGTATTAAAAAAAAATAAACAAGATGAAATTTATTTTAAAATGTATCTTATTTAATGCAGCAGTTCCAAAATATTATAATTTCAACATACAATCAATATTTAAAAATTAATGAGATATTATACATTCTCTTTTTTTGTATGAAGTCTTTGAAATCTGGTCTGCATTTTATACTTAAAACACATCTTAATTTAGACTGCCACATTTTTAAGCCACATATGGCTAGGGGCTAACATCTTGGACAGCACAGCTTTAAAGGATGTTCTCTTTTACTAAAACACATTTTAAAAACAATTTGACTACAATTGAACCTCTTCCTTTATTCAGTGTTTTTTTGAAGTCATTTAGATTCTATTTGGGCTGTATTTCATCAGTAACGTGAAGACAAGTTTAATTGCTTGTTTGAGACTCAGATGAGATTGTGGCTTTAATTTCCTAACATTTGGATGAATTAATCATATAGATGAGACATAATTGTCTGATGCTCCATTTAGCTATGTCAGATTTGAAGTCAATATGTGGAAAAAGCTATAGAGTGATAGCAAGTGATTTCTACTTTATTATTTGATAGGTATATTAAATTTTATAATGTTAGTTCACAATTAATATTCTATTATTATTGGAGATATGAATCTGAATGCTATTTAAAATCCACAATGATTTAACAATTTTGCTCCTCTGTATGTACATTGCTGATGCCTATAGTTTTATATTTTCTCAACTAAATTATTTCAGTTTACTGTACTTGTTAGTAGCTTTACTCATTAGTAATTTTCAGGATAACTATTTAGTGCTCTATGAGTTTTTCCTTTTATGCATATTTCTCTTAATACAGAAATAATTCTATTTGTTAAAGAAAATTTTTAAAATATAGTTAAGAAACTAGAGATGAAACTAAAAATTAATCTAAATTTCTAACACTCAGATACATCCTTTGGTAACATTTTGTATATTTCAGATGTATGAATGTTGTTTATAAAAATGAAAATATATATATACACATATCTACTGTTTTATTCCTGTTTTGAATCATATCCAGTTTTATTCCTTTTTTCAATAAATGGTTACTAAGCTCCTTTTATGATTTGATTCATGTATTAAATATTCTTTTACAACATCTTTTAAAATTGGATGGATAGTATTACAGTGTATGGTTGTATCACATAAATTTAACCAATTTCCTATTTTTGGACAATTCTTTTTACCACATTTTGATAATTGTTTTAAAAACTTGGAATAGACATTTTTGTCACTATATTTTGAGTAATTCTATAATTATTCTCTTAAGATGAACTCCTAGAAATAGTACTGCTGAGTCAAATGGCATGAATTATTCTTTTTTTAAATCTTGAAATATTGTTTATATGTATTACTATTTGAAATTACAGCAATTATTATACTAGCCACTAGATCTTGTTTTTTTTTTCAGATTGGATTTTTTATTATTTTACTTTAGGTTCTGGGGTACATGTGCAGAACGTGCAGGTTTGTTACATAGGTATACACAGTGCCATGGTGGTTTGCTGCATCCATCACCCCATCCTCTACATTAGTTATTTCTCCTAATGCTATCCCTCCCCTATGCCCCTACTTCCTGCTATCCCTTCCCTAGCCCCTCACCCTGCAACAGGCCCCGGTGTGGATGTTCCCCTCCCTGTGTCCATGCATTCTCATTGTTCAACACCAACTTATGAGTGACAACATGCAGTGTTTGGTTTTCTGTTTTTGAGTCAGTTTGCTGAGAATGATGGTTTCCCGCTTTATCCATGTCCCTGCAAAGGACATGAACTCATCCTTATGGCTGCATAGTATTCCACAGTGTGTATGTGCCACATTTTCTTTATCCAGTCTATCATTGATGGGCATTTGGGTTGGTTCCAAGTATTTGCTATTGTGAACAGTGCCACAATAAACATACATGTGCATGTATCTTTATAATAGAATGATTTATAATCCTTTGGGTATATACCCAGTAATGGGATTGCTAGGTCCAATGGTATTTCTATTTCTAGACCCTTGAGGGAAAATTCTAGGACTTTTGGTAGCATTGGTAAATTGCCTTCCAGACAAATACAAACAATTTGTGGTCTCATTAGTAGGCTTTATATCATTTGGTTCATCTGTACTTGGTGATCAGGACATTGGAGATTGCTATCATGTGTGAATATCATCAGTGTCATGTTCATATTCTCTTTCTCTCTCTTTTAATATTTATTTGTGTAGCACCATTCTTTTACTGTCCTTATGTGAAAGTTTTGCCAAAAGAGAAATCTATGCATAATTTTTATAATAAACCTGACTTTTCCCTTGTTTCAAAATAAACCATATACTCTATGGCTAATAAAGATGAAATGGATAAAAGTCAGCATCAGAAGGCAACACTCAAGAAACACTGTGTGGCTTCACATAATTTTCTTTAAAAAAATGTGAAATAAACAAATGCTTACATATATGACAGTTGCTTGATGAATACAAGACAGAAGAAAGAGAGGGAAAGAGGCATAATAAGTAACTGAAATTTGCTTACTTGATGAGGTCACAAGTTAAAACATTGGAGCCATAATTCCCACGTGGCATTTTTCTCTGAGAATAGAGTGTCAGAGCTGTTGGAAAGTTTCAGTGCCTGGACATGCCCAGTCTCAGGTTCTACACTTCCAGTCTGGGTTGGTTATATGCCAAGGGTGATTAATAAGGAGAGAAGTTCCCAGAAACAGCAGCATAATTACCTGATCTTCCAGTGTTAACGTAGTCACATTTTTTAGCTGACCCCTCACCCAACATCATGGGTCACTGCAATTTCCATTTTCTCTTGTCCAAGTTGATGTCGGGGTTTAGATTTTTGGAAGGAGTGGGTAATAGTGTGGACCATGATTTTATTTTTGTCACGTATCTTTAGTAGCTTTCTCTTAAAATACGTCATTCATAATAACTACTTTATAGTTTGATACTCTTTCTTTAAACACCAAAAACCACATTTGGTGTTTATTCAACCTACTTTGAGTTTGTTGTGGGAATAAAATATTTTAAATTCTCTGGGCTATGGTGGAATGCATTTTATCAAGGGAAAAAAGGGTTTAATTTCTGCAGGATACCCTCAAAAACTAGTCTTGGAGTTTGCCTTTGTTAGTTATATTTACTTGCATATTATGTATTTGTAAAAAGTATATCTAAGTATTTAAGAATAGTGGCTTAAATACTTAGTTTAAGTCTTTATTAGTAATATAACTCGCATCTTCCCCTGCCTTTTCGATGTAATTGTTTTTAGCTAGTGACTACACAATGTAATGGTGCATGAGGCTACATTTTCAATACTCCAGGAAACCGAAAGATCTGGGTTTTTTATGATGAAGGGGTGAAAGTCATTTATAAGGGGTTTCTATTCTTTACTAAGTGTGAAATCAAATTAATTTGCATAAATATCATTGAAGAAAATGGAAGCATAGCAGTTTGATGGGTTTGGGTCTAGGACAATTGACATTTGTTATTGGATAATACAGATTGAATGTATTATAAAAACAATAAGATGTGTAGCTGTAAGCAAAGGCAAGATTAAAATTTCTATGGACAAGATTGTCAAATTTTAACATGAGAAGAATTTTAACATCTATTTTATATAATAAACTAGTTGTTCATAACAACAACTTTTCCCTACTCTTCATACCTTGAAGTCCAATTACAGTTAAAATATAATCTTTTGAGGTAACCATGAGAACTGACACTATGGAGAATGAGAAGTGTAAGAAATTATAACTACCTCATTCCCAGGTTTATGTTTATTTGCCGTATTAGTGTGTATCAGAAAACATAAAGTTGAACATTGCTAATGTCTAAAAAATAAACTGATAAGAATCATCACTCTTTAAATGCATTCTTATAATTTCTTAATGATCACTCATAGTTGGTTTGAGATGACATTATGACATTTTATGTGGCAATTAAAATTTCAGAAGATCTTATGATGGTTAATTAAGATTTTCCTCATACTGTCCCAGAGAAGTAGACCAATTTTATTACTCTTGCTTTTGGACCTGGAAAATTGAGTCATAATGGCTATAGAAGATAATTTTATTTAATTCAACTTTACTGCACTTTAAAATGTTCTTGCCCCCCCAAAAATGAAGAATAAAATGGTAACCTGGAGACAGATTTTGGCTCAATATAAGGATTTAAAACATAGAGCAAATAATGTATTTGTAGATGATCTTGTCTTCACTGATTCTATTCATTTGAGTTTGAGGGAGGATTTTTAGTCTTAAAAATGGCCTTGGTGTTGAACATCATTGGTCTGCCCACAATCAGCTGCAGAGTATTCATCACTTTAGATGCTGGTCTCTCCCTACATTGGGTCTACATCTCTTTCATCTCTACATCCTTTCAGAGTACTTTTCTTCCAAAGCAATATTAGGATGCTATGTTTAAAAAGTCATTTTTCTCTTTTTCAGTTTGCTATCAATTAGGTTATCTTTAGCTGTAAGAGAATACCCAATCCAACTCAAAGTAACTTATATAATAAAGCAATTCCTTATTTAATAAGAAGTCTAGAGGTAAGGAAGTCCAAGTACAGTGAAGTCTGGTGTTCTGTGTTCTCTTGCCCTGCCTTCCTGCAAGTTAGATGACTTCCTGCCAGACAGTTCTGCATAACAACATCAAGAAGCAAAGAGGGACCTTCCTTCTTTCTTCATGATTCTTTTTAAGAGCTCAGAAACCTTTGTCCCGGAAGACTTCCCCTCATGGTTCATTGGCCAGAATTGGATCTTTTGACCATGTTCCTACCAAACATGTGTTAGAGAAACAGGAAGCTTGTGAATGGATGTTTGTGAATCTCTGAACATCAATCCAGATTCACTGCCAGGGCTGGAGATGGGGCTCACTTTTCCTGAAGCAAGGCTGAGTGTGGATGGAGGAGAGTGGATCCCAGCCTCCTTTAGGAGGCCAAAGTGGGAGGATTGCTTGAGCTCAGAAGTTCAAGACCAGCCTAGGCAACATAGCAAGACTCCATCTCTACTGAAAATCAAAAATTAGCTGAGTGTGGTGGCACATGCCTGTAGTCCCAGCTGTCTGGGAGGCTAAGGCAGAAGGACTGCTTGAAGCCAGGAGTTCAAGGCTGCAGTGAGCCATGGTCATGCCACTGCACACCAGCCTGGGTGACAGAGCAAGACCCTGTCTCAAAAAAAAAAAAAAAAAAAAGGAAAAGGCTATTTTATCTCGATTATGCTATTTCAAAACTTCCACTAGAAAACTACTGGTGGATGGATGTTTCAGAGACAGATAGGTTTAAGAGGCTTGCTATCATCTCTACTATTCTACCTCCAAAAAATGTACATTCTAAGTAAAAAAAAAAAAAAAAAAATCTAAGTATCTAAGTAAAAACAATGTGCTTACTATTTGGAAAATAGCAATTTTCCAAATACATTTCCAAATAAATGGCTTAGCCTCCCATTCTGACCAGATTCCCAAAGCCGTCACTTTTAGAACTCTACTATTTTTTCATCTTCTTTCAGAAGAATGAGGCTTTGGAATTTGGCACAAGCTTTGGCTTTACCCTATAGGTCACTTACTTATTTTTATTTTTATTTTTTTTTGATTCTTTGTTTCAATGGATTTTGACCTTGCCTGTGAAAGTCCACTTTATCCTGGTTGTCAGCTTCCAGCTACGTAGCCAGACTGTTAGAGCCAGGGACTATGGAAATGGGAGCAGATCTCTGAGGAAGAGAAGATGCATACCCAGGGAAGATCTGAGGAGTAGATTCTGTTGGTCAGAAATGGGTCTGGGAGCAGGGAGCCTCCTGTAAACCAGACTGAAAATCAGACATAGATTTATATTTGGACAGTGGGCCTGGGCTGGGATCATTGGTGGATGAAGAAACCAGGCTGAGTAGATTGGGTATGTGGATGGTTCTGTCTTAGAAAGAAAACATTGAAAGGTGAAGTCAAATTGTGTATTACAGAGTCAGACCTGATGCAGCCAAGCAAGAGGATATGGTTTCTCATCCACATTAATTGAATGGTGGCTCACTGCACTCCAAACTCAGGTCAGGTTCACTATTGCATCAGCTAGCTTCGGAGGCACTAATTACCATTTTGCCTGGAAAGCACCTTCACTCTGAGAAAATGTAAAACAGCTTTCAGCCAGTTTGTGACCATGATGTTTGGTTTCATAAACTTGTTTCTGTTGTTAAAGTACCTGTTACCTTTACGTGTCTTGTTTACCACCATTGCTTGTCCTCCACCCCTAAATGTATTTGAATGTCATAGAACCAGAACCCAAGGAAACTGGTTTAAACATGGCTATGAGGAACACTGGCAGCTAATTGTGAGTCACTTTAGGATTTTTGGAATAATTCAAACAGGTAGAATCAGGGAGACAATTGACCTGGGTCGGGGTGAATTTTACAGCTCCATTGTTGTTTTCTGAATTCTCTCTTTTGTCTCACTTCTGAGAAATCAAAATAAAATGATATCTGTGGTCAGATACCATATTGTGGGGCAGGGGATGGTGAATGAGAATCGAGTGGTAAATACCTCACCTTTTTGTAGGCTGAAATTCCCTGAAGTGTTAGAAGTACTCAATAAACCCACAGATTGCAAAATCTTGGCAGGCCATGATAAAGATGAATATTCTAAAGCACTTTAAATTAGAAGGTTTAGATGGACAAAAAGGAATAGAAATTGCAGATAACTGCTAAAGATTTTTTTGTCTAAAGATTTTTTTTTTGTAAACTGTGAAAAGCTTAGGGCAATTTAAAAGTTTTCTTTAAAATTTTAACATTATAGTCATTTTTCAAATTCAGAAAGTAGATAAGCAATCAGAATATTTTTCACTGTCTATGCAATTTAGCTAGTTCTGTCATTAGAATCACCAGCAAAGCAGCTGAATTCAACAAGGACTTTGAAAGGTAAAACCTAATCTTAGTCTCAGCTATTTTATATAGATTTTTTTCTGCACAAAAAAAGATGGAAAGTTTGATTTTAAAAGTGTCCAGATTTATGTTTAGAAATGCAAATATATTGAATTTGATTTTACTTTTGAAGCTCAAAGTCCATGTTCCTCAGAAGTGGCTACTTTGTTATTGTGATGAGGCTACTATGTTTAACTATTCTTAGATTTTTACTATCCAAAGGCTTGGTGTATCTATAGGGTATGTATGTAGCTGAGGGAGATTTCTCTCTTCCTCACATGCAACATTTAATAGACATACAGGCTGTGCCATTATTACTGCCTACGTGAATATTTGCTCCAATATTTAAGGCTGCAGCTCTGGAAACTGCTATAAATGCATAACCTAAAAATAAAAATATGTGAATATTTATATATCATTACCTTTAAGCATGTTTTTACATTTTTATTCTACATTTACTAAAAATGACTTGCAATTTGAGTAATTTTGGTAACTGGAAAAAACTGTTAGGATGTGAGACTTCTAAAATCAAGAAGAAGGTCAAAATGGATATGGTGACAGTTCGTGGCATGCTTGCTTTGAAATATCTGGCTTTAATGTTTTATGATCATTTCATATGTTTAAGTGGTTTAATATTGTCACTAAAATGGCAGCTAATTAATACATTCATGCAATGTATAAAAATGCACTGAGTGCAGCAAATTCTCCTGCTGCTGTATTTATTTATAGCAATGTACACTGCTTAATGTGTGCTTCTATTTGGAAAGCATTTTTGTAAATGTTTGCCATTTGCACTTTCTTCTTGAGGACAGCCACAATCTTGCACTGCCACTCACTATGAGATATCATCAAAGAAATTAATTTAGAAGTACATCTCCATTTACCAAAAGATTTAAACTATTTTTGAAAATTATGGGTAAGATTGCTTGTAGATTATATTAGGGTAAGTTCTGTTGAAACAAAGCTGAGACAGGGATTCCTAAACAAGAGATTTGTTGGGAGGTGCTCTTAGGGGGAGGGCTGTGAAGGAAGCCAAAGAGAGGAGGGGAAATGTGTGAGCGAGAAGGTGTCAGTGGAGACTGGCCATGGTTTGCTCCCAGTACAAAGGTATCATAAAGTTGATCCTCTCTGGAGGCAAGTAGGCTGGCTTTCTGTACCTCCAGGTAAGTCAGTCATTGGTTATGGTTGGCCTTTCAAAGAGGAAAGCATCCTTGAAAGAGGGTGGGAGAGGCAGTTCCTACTTGGTCCAGGGCAATTCTCCAGAGAAGGAAGGGGCATCTGTGAGTTATCTGCCAAGACTTGCAGCATCTTGGTGATGGGAATTCCACTGAATAAAGGCAATCTGGGTGTGGTACCAACAGCATCCATTATATAGATGAATCACAATTTAGAGGAACAGAGAATGGATTGGATCTAGCTTCTATTGCTTCCCCCTTCCCAAGGTACACATACCCACACATCCACATTTATAATCAAATAAAGGTAGAAATTCAAACTTTTTTCAAGTTCCTTTGATTAAAAAAAATTTTATAAACATTAATGAGGACATGGACTTTAGTTCTATTTTTGTTTGTTGGTTGTGGTATGGTAATGCAGAATTTATGTGGCTAACACTGTTATTAAAATGCATTTATGTTAATGTGAATGAAGATGGGCTCCTTGCGAGAGGACCTGAGATATTGTCCATGAAAACCTGAGGGTGTTTTAAATGCCAAGTTTACTCAGGCAAACCTTTCTCCTGGCTTAATACTCCTGTTTGTACTGCTTTATTTGCAGAAGCCTTTGTCTGTACATGCATAACTGATTCAGACAGGATTGAACACTTGGTGTGTTCAATGAATTCATTTCCAATTCTCTCTGCAATAAATTATTATGTCATACATTATTCCTCTTCCTGATAGAACACCCCAACCCTCTTTTTTCCCCTATTATGAAACAGAAAGGATTTTTTTTTGAAAAAGAATTTTTCTTTCTTTCTACTTCTCAGAATAATAAACTTGTGTGAGAACGTTGGAATTCCTGTTAGTATCACTGATTTAAGAGTGTTTTATTCAGTTTTAAAATGTCAAACATTTTCCAGGGGCATGGAAGATATGTAAGAAATTCTTGGAATTGCACAGTTAACTTTAGAGTATAAGACCATGGATATAGTAGAAATAAACAATGACAAGTCTCCTCTTGGATTAAGAAGTATTTGGTGCTAATAATATTCCCTCTGATTGCATTTGTATTTGATTATTCAAATTTATTAAAGAGGAATAATGACATGCAAAATAAACTCAGAATATAAAAAGCTATTAATTCAGTTTAGAGTTCCAGCTGATATTGCAAACTTTTTACTCTGCACAAGACTTTGCTAATACTCTGTAAAGAATGCAAACTAAGATGGTGTCTAGGAGTGTTCTGAAATGGAAAAGGCCTTTTGGAGCATAGTGGATATGTTATTGGGAAGGTGACTTGAAGGGATCCTATTTACAAATCATTTCTTTAGTGGTTTTAATGCTGTTGATTATCTTTTTACTACCAATATTTAGTATTGCCTTTATGAAGCACTAAATAAAATATAATTTTAGATTTTCTTTTGAGGTCAAACCTTAAATAAGTCTCTTCCTCAGTTTATCTTTATTTTCCTTTACATAATTGCCCATTTAACTGTCTACATTGGTACTTTTCTCCAGTTTAGACATAGGAACCTTGTTGAATAAATAAAATTCCTTTTTAATCTGTACACATAATCATTTATTTTCTAATGTTTATTTCATTCATTGGTCATGATTTCTAAAATATTGTTATAGGCAAGATAGAATAAATACTTTAAAAATACTGGGTCTCATCAAACTTACTCAAATTATGCCTGACACTCATGGCAAGACCAAATAAAGATTTGAAGGAACCCATTGCATTAGAATTTAGAAACTTTTCTGAAACAGACATTAAATTTGGCTAATGTATTTAAAAAACACAGAAACCTCATTTTGCATCATTACTGTCACTTGCTAATAGCTTGAACAGTTTGAGTCCTTCAAATTTCATGATTGCTCAATAATACATTGTAACATTTTTGTTGCTTCCAGAAACTGTCAACTAAGTGAAGAAGAACACTGGATTTACCAGACTATTTTGGATCAGTACCCTGGAGATCTCTTTGGAAGAAGGACTCTGTATCTGGACATGTTACAAAGATATTTTCCTCACAAATCTAGGCATGATTTGGTGAGTGCTGGACCTACCTACATACTTGCAAGTTAAATTGTTTTGGTAGTCAATAATTATTAAGCAATGTACATGTATTTTAAATGGTTCTCTAAAAATTATTTTTTTCTTACATGCTAGAAAATAATAGGGCTATATAATAGTTTGAAAGCCTGTACAGGTGATTTTTTCAAGTTTGCCCTGTCCATAACAAGGTGGGCGACCCCCTCGGGCAAAAGTCAGTCTCTGTGCCTACTTGCTGCAGAGATCTTCACTGTGGTCCCAGCACTGCTCTGTTAGTATTTGACTCCCGAGTGTCTGTGTAGCCAGATGCTCACCTTCAAGGGGCTTTGCCCTCTCCAGGTCTTGCCTGAAAGTGAAATGCCTGCTCCTCCATTCACAGAGTCTGCTTCACCTCAGTCTTTCTAGCCACAGCGAGGCCAGCACTTGCCCTGGGGCTGGTACTTTTATCTCTTTCCCACCACTGCAGCTCTGCTTGATCCTTCTAGATGAATCCACACAAATACCCCAAATACAGAACTCAAAGATGTGATTGAGATTTTCCTAAAAAGGAACTTGGAAATTACTGTTTTATTTAAGTTTCATTCTTTAGTCAAGAAGAACACAAGGGCAAAAAAACAGAAGTTTCCCTGTCACCAATTAATTTCACAATAACTCACCTTATAACATCCATGTAAACAAAAACACAGACTTTTAATTTTTAAATGCTCCATGCTATAGCATCTTATCATGTAGTCTGCATTTTTGTAATTGTTTTAGATTAAGCAAGTAACAACAATACTCACATGTATATCGAAGTTACCATATGTTAGTCAAGTGGAAACTCCTTGAACACACATAACAGTGGATGAGAAAAATACTATTGCTATCCTTAGTTTTAGATGAAAAAACTGAAGCAAAGGTCACACAGCTACTGTGACGATTTTCTCCCATCCTCTTTCATCCTCGTCACCCTTCCCCCTTTATTTGGTAACAGATACCTGTTACATAATAAGTAATTCACTCTGGATTTTTAAACACCTTTCATTTATTAAATTAGATCTTTCCTTTTGTTCCCTATTGATTCTATTTGCTTCTGTGACAAGTTGTCGTTTTTATTATAACTTATACATTTTTATATTTTCCTATTATTATGATAAAGATTTTTACATTTACTTCTTACATTAGATTAATTAGCATCCACTCCTGTGTGGTGTATTCTTCCTTTCTTAATGTTTGACAGATATTAAGTATATTTTTGGCTTTATAAAACAAAGCTGATGAGTTTACAGAACAGATTTTAGTAGCTAATACTTGGTTTAAGTGAGGCCAAGTGAGTGGTTTTACTGTGTACTGAATTAATCATACTTCAACTATTATTTTAGGTGGGATAGGTGGGATGTACCTTATCCTGTTTGCTAGCTGCTTTTCTCACAGCTCCTAAGGGTTAAATAATGTGTTAGATTCAGAGTCATTGTCTATACTGGCAAAATAAAGATTTATTTAGATCAGTGACTCTCAACTTTGGAAGACACACCTTTTTCTGAGGAGCATTTCAGAATTACCCACCGAGGTTTTCCAGGCTACTCAGGTTCCCTCCATTCCTGTTCTCCCCTCAAGACTTTGCTACTTCCCATAGTTGAGATTCACTTCCAAAAGGAGCTACTGCTGCTGATGTGAAAATCCCATGTCCCTCATGAGCATAGGATGGGAAGGGCTCAGTGCCATTGCTATCACTACTTTAAGTTTAGGCATCCTAACATCTGAATGTCTCAGTAATTAAGGGTAAAACTTGAGTTTTCAGGATTGTTGCAGCAATTTTTACATTTATTAGCATTTTGTCTTAATGAAACACTTGATATATTTGTTAAAATACCAAAATTGATGTAAAGATGGGGTATTTTAAAAGCTATATATAGGGGAAATGTTGCTTTCTGCTCATAGAATCATTACCATTTAGAAATGAAAGTGGTTTTAGAGGTTACCTGATGTAACTGCATCCTATATGAGGAAACTAAGGACTTAGAATCATTAAATGACTTGTCCTCAGTCACCAATTAGCCACAGGCTCAGAATTTTGGAGGTAGTACCTGGTTTCTGGTTGCTGTATTTATGATTAAGATATTTGACCCCCAGTTTTTCAAAATATTAGGTTATAATTCATTTTTGTAACAATGACACAAAATATAAGCTCATTTTTATAATGGTAAGTATCCAACCTCTGTTATCTTTTCAGGTCGAACATGAGAAATATTGTAACCAATATCACTTTGCTATGGAGCAGCGAAAGATCCAGATAGCAAATTGGAATAAAAATAGGAAAGACTTTATACAGAAGGCTGTGATGACCCTGATTGAGGCTTGTACAACTCATGAAATGGACAGCACATCGGCTAAGGACAAGAAGAAGCAACAGGAACTGTGTGCTGATCTGAAAGCCAAGGTAAGATGCTGTACAGGTATTTCAGCGTTTGCCTGGATATTGAAGAATCCATTTTTCCCTTTTGTTCAAACTCAGCCTAAAGTTTAGCTTCTCTTAAAAAAAAAAAAAAAAAAAAAAAAAAAAAAAAAAGCCTATATTTAAAAAAAATGTTTGGTTGAAGGGTTTAAAACGGCATGTGTTTGGGAAAAAACAGTGCAACAAAAAAAA
>CAUYLG010023956.1:0-15976 GCA_963573385.1 Cacajao melanocephalus
TGCAGGGTGGCTGTCAGGGTGCAGGGGAGAATTCTGGACCTGCCTTGTCTTCATCTCTCTCTTCCCTCCAATCCCAGGAGAGCAAATGAGGCAGAAGGACTTGTGGGCCTGGCTCACCAGCTCCATCCTCAGGAACTCGAGGACCATCAAGCTCCATGGCTGGGAGGGAGCCTTTCTGGACAGAGTCCTGGGCATCCAGGGCCAGGAGCTGGGCACCTTGTGGACCTCCAGCCTCCCCTTTTCCATGTTGCTGGTGTCCTTCCAAGCGTCTACATTTCTGGTGATGTCACTCTAGTCTCTATACTGAGCAGGACTGGGGAAGGAGTGTGGGGGTCAGGAGGGGAGGTAGGTGGAGCCTGCCAGATCCTACCACCCTGTCCATCAAAACTCACACATTCTGGATCCTGTTCTCTCGGTGTTCCTGCTGTCTTCTGCGTGAACGAATTAATCACATCATTCTGGTGAAGGTGGCAGCGGCTGATGAGGTCTGTTCTGAGAGTTCCAGGCTTCTACTGATGTGGGGAGGAGGGTTCAGGTGCATGTGGGCTGCAGAGGTAGAATCCGGGGTCTGAATGGCTTCCCTGCTGCTGGCCAGCAGGTGTCCACAACCACCCTGTCACTGATGTGATCCTTGTCCTGCCGTTCTGTCATTTATTTCTGATGGCTGTCAGAACAATCTTCCTAAAGCACAGCTTTTGGAAGAATTTTAAAATGTTGATACATAGGCCAGGCACAGTGACTCATGCCTGCCATTCCAGCTCTTTGGGAGGCTGAGGTGGCTTGAACCTGGGTGGCGGAGGCTGCAGTGAGCTGAGATTGTGCCACTTTACTCCAGCCTGGGTGACAGAGCAAGACTCCAAACAAAATGAAAATGAAACAAAACAAAACAAAACAAAACAAAAGGACCACAAATGGCACCAACACCTAGAGCCCTCTGGTGCTGCTCTCCCCAGGCTCAGCCCTCATGTCTATCCCCTTCACAGATAAGCCTTTCCTGACCGCCTTCGCCGCCGCCGCAGCACCCCTGCTCGTGCTAGTGCACCCTACACCTGCACCTGATTTCTCTTTTTTATTTTTGAAGACAGAATCTTGCTCTGTTCCCCAGGCTGGAGTGCAGTGGCACAATGCCGGCTCACTGCAACCTCCACCTCCCGAGTTCAAGCAATCCTCCCACCTCAGCCTCCTGAGTAGCTAGGATTACAGGCAGGTGCCACAACACCTGGCTTTTTTTTTTTTTTTTTTGACACAGAGTTTTGTTCTTGTTGCTCAGGCTGGAATGCAACGGCATGATCTTGGCTCACTGCAACCTCCGTCTCTCGGATTGAAGCGACTTTCCTGCCTCAGACTCCCAAGTAGCTGGGATTACAGGTATAAGCCAACATGCCAGGCTAATTTTTGTATTTCTAGTAGAGACAGGGTGTCTCTATGTTGGTCAGGTTGGTCCCCAACTCCCGACCTCAGGCGATCCACCCGCCTCAGTCTCCCAAAGTGCTGGGATTATAGGCATGAGCCACCGCTCCCAGCTCACCTGTTAGGCACTGGGCAGGCAGCACAGTAGGTGAGCAGCGGGCGGGCAAGGGAGGCTTCATCGGTGTTCACAGCCACTCCTTATTCCTGGCATCACCGCCTGAGCTCCACCTCCTATCAGATCGGTGGCGGTGTTAAGAGTCTCATAGGAGCTCACACCCTACTGTAAACAGCACATGTGAGGGAGCTGTGCTGCGTGCTCCTTAAGAGAATCTAATGCCTGTTGATCTGTCTGTCTCCCATCACCCCCAGAAGGGACCACCTAGTTTCAGGAAAACAAGCTCAGGGCTCCCACTGATTCTACATTATGGTGAGTTGTGTAAGTATTTCATTACATATTACAATGTAATAATAATAGAAGTAGGCCGGGTGCAGTGGTTCATGCCTGTAATCCCAGCACTTTGGGAGGCTGAGGCAGGCGGATCACCTGAGGTCGGAAGTTCAAGACCAGCCTGGCCAACATGGTTGAAACCCCGTCTCTACTAAAAGTACAAAAACTAGCCAGGCATGGTGGCAGGAACCTGTAATCCCAGCTACTTGGGAGGCTGAGGCAGGAGAATTGCTTGAACCCAGGAGCAGAGGTTGTAGTGAGCCAAGATCACAGCATTTTGGGAGGCTGAGGTGGGCAGATCACCTGAAGTCAGCAGTTTGAGACCAGCCTGGCCCAGTGGTGAAACCCTGTGTCTAATAAAAATACAAAAATTAGCTGGGTGTGGTGGTAGGCACCTATAATCCGAGCTACTCGGGAGGCTGAGGCAAAAGAATTGCTTGAACCCCGGAGGTGGAGGTTGCAGTGAGTTGAGATCATGTCCCTGCACTCCAGCCTGGGCAATAGAGCAAGATTCTGTCTTTAATTAAAAAGCAAGCCAGTTACAATGGCTTATACCTGTAATCCCAGAACTTTGGGAGGCCAAGGTGGGAAGATCACTTGAGGCTAGGAGTTCCAGGTAAACCTGCACAACATAGCAAGACCCCATCTCTACAAAACATTTTTAAATAATTAGCCAGGCACAGTGGCATGTGCCTGTAGTCTCAGCTACTCAGGAGGCTGAGGCAAGAGGATTGCTGGAGCCCAGGAGGTGGAGGCTGCAGTGAGCCATGCTTGTGCCACTGCACTCCAGCCTGGGTGACAGAGTGAGACCCTGTCTCTCAAAAAAAGAATTCAGAGTAGAGAAAGGTATGAATTGTAAGTTCAAGCATGCCATGTCCCAAGTTTCCTACAGAAGTGTTGATGCATGCCCCAAGAAATCTGCATTCATTACCCAGCACTGCCTTAACAAAGTACCCTAAACGTTGTGGCTTCAACCACAGAGATTTATTCTCACAGTTCTGGAGGCCAGGAGTCTGAAATCAAGGGGTTTTTGATTGATTGATTTTCCTGTGAAGGCTGTGAGGGAGGGTCTGTCCCAGGTCTCGCTCCTGGATTCTCGCAGCCTCCAGGGTTCCTTGGCTTGTAGGTGGTCTTCTGTCTCTGTCTTGACATTGTCTTCCCTTTGTAAGTGTCTTTGTCTACACATCCCCTTTTTATAAGGACACCAGGCACACGGGATTAGGATTCACCCTCATTACCTCAGTTTAGCTTGATCACATGTGAAGAGCCTATTTCCAAATAAGGTCCCATCCACAGACCCTGCGGCGTAGGGCTTCAGCATCTTTTGGGGAGACACAGGACAATGCATAACATTATAGATTTGCAAATATTTTTAGTTTGAGTTTCTGGGTTTTACTTTTTCTTTTTCAAATCAGATGGGTGATGTGATGATATCGTAACAAGTTTTGAAGAAAGCACATATCATACAATAGCATGAAAACCCAATTGTTATGCTTAGGTTTTGGTTTTTTAATTTTAATTTTAGTTTTTCTTGAGGCAGGGTCTTCATTACTTAGGCTGGAGGGCAGTGGTGCAAACATGGCTCACTGCAGCCTCAACCTCCTGGGCTCCAGCGATCTTCCCACCTCAGCCTCCCAAAGTGCTAGGATTACAGGAATGAGCCACCATGCCCAGCTGTTCCCTATTTTTTGTTTGTACCTCGCTTTTTTTACTCAAAAATATACCTTTGCGGCTGGGCATGCTGGCTCACGCCTGTAATCCTGAGCACTATGGGAGGCCGAGGCAGGTGGATCACTTGAGGTCAAGAGTTCAAGACCAGCCTGGCCAACATGGTGTAACGCCTTCTCTACTAAAAATACAAAAATGAGCTGGGCATGGTGGTGCGTGCCTGTAATCCCAATGACTCGGGAAGCTGAGGAAGGAGAACCACTTGAACCCTGGAGGCAGATGATGCAGTGAGCCAAGTTCATACTACTGCACTCCAGACTGGGTGGCAGAGCGAGACTCTGACTCAAAAAAAAAAAAAAAAAGAAAAAGAAATATACATACATACATACACACACACCCCTTGGCAATCTTTTTATATATCAGCATTTGCTGGTACAATTTAAATTCTATTGTAGATTTCATTTAGATTAATACAATCTAAATACTATTCTATTAAGTTCTACAACTAAAAAAACAGGCAATGCATTTAAATGATTCAAAGTTCAAAAGCTATGAAAGAGCATAGAACTGTCTCCCATATGGCAGCCAGTGGCTACGTGCTTATTGAAATCTAAGTGAGGCCGGGTATGGTGGCTCATGCCTATAATCCCAGCACTTTGGAAGGCCGAGTCAAGTGGCTTACCTGAGGTGAGGAGTTTGAGACCAGCCTGACCAACATGGTGAAACCCCATCTCTACTAAAAATGCAAAAAGTAGCCAGATTTGGTGATGAGTCCCTATAATCCCATCTACTTGGGAAGCTGAGGCAGGAGAACTGCTTGAACCTGGGGGACAGAGGTTGTGGTGAGCTTCAGCCTGGGCAACAGAGCGAGACTCCATCTCAAAAAAGAAAAAAAAAATCGAAATGAGTTAACGTTAAAGAAAATGAAGGATTTCATTCTTTGGTTGCGTGGGCCACATTTCGGGTGCTCCACAGCTGCAGGTGGCCCTGAAACATGGTCCTCATTGCAAAAAGTTCTATTGGTTTGTGCTGGTACAGCCTTAAAGCCTCTCTCCCACCCCTTCCTGAAAGCCAACCACTGTTAGGGTTGTTTTGGTGATTCCTTTCCGAGATGATCTATGCACACAATCAGCACATGGAGTTAATATATCCCCCTAAAAAAATGAGCGTCTCCCGTGTAGTGCAAATGACCATGTCATAGTCCATGGAATGGAATGTATTCACTAGTTTCACAATGAAGGGCTCCTGAGTTTTTCCCAGGTTTCCTCTCTCAGAATTATTCTGTGGTGAACACCATTCTCTCTGCAGAGTAAATTCTTAACCGTGGAATTCCCTGGCCACAAGGTTTATGTTTTTCTCATTTCTTTTCTGTTTTCTTCCTTTCTTCTTTTCTTTTCTTTCCCTCCCTCTATTCCCTCTCTTTTCCTCTTCCTACCTCTTTCCCTCCCTTTCCCTCGTCTTTTCCCCCTTTCTTCCCCCCTTTTTCTCTCTCCTCCACTTTTTCTTTTACAAGGTCTTCTATACAATCGCATGATCCTAGATCACTGAAGTCTCGAACCCCTGGGCCCAAGCGATCCTCTTGCCTCAGCCTCCCAAGTAGCTGGGACTAACGCCTATGCCACCATGCCCTTCTATTTTTTTTTTTCTTTTTTGTGGAGATGGGTCTTACTATGCTGTCCAGGCTCGTTTTCATCTTAGTAGGTGCTTTTCAAGGGTTCTTACCCAAGGGTGCCCGGATGGAACTTTGAGTCACTTGAAGCCCTTGTCAATTGTGTTGAAGTTTTATGTCTGTCTCCTCCATCCTGGGGAGATTTAAAACTTCTATCCCCTTTGCAAGCAGATCGGTGACTTCAAAAAGTATACAAATGTTGGGTGTGGCTGAGGTGCGAGGATCACATGAAGTCAGGAATTTGGGACCAGGCTGGCCAAGAAGGTGAAACCCTGTCTCTACTAAAAATACAAAACTTACTTGGGTGTGGTGGTGCATGCCTGTAGGCCCAGCTTCTCAGGAGGCTGAGGCAGGTGAATTGCTTGAATCTGGAAGGTGGAGGTTGCAGTGAGTCGAGATCACGCCACTGCCCTCCACCCAGGGCACAAATAGCAGCTCCAGCCAGAGTACAAATAGCAGCTTTAGACTTGATCCCGCCAGGCATGACCACTGGGGACGTTCAGCAGTGCATCTCCCGATTCTGCCTCAGTTTCCAGTGTCTTCTCAGAGAGGCCTGGAGTGGAGCGTCTGAAGCCAGGGCTGGATGCCTTGCTGCATAAATATTCTCTCCCCTTCCACCTGTGCTGTCAGCCTGGGTGGGGAGAAGACCCATGTCAGGGGAGAGCTGCCTTCCTCCTAAAGCCCCACCTGTCTGATGGCTGAGACTTCTGCCTCATTTCCAGAACTCCCAGGGGCCCTTGAACGTCTCACTATTTGCTAAATGTGCAAGCACAGATTGCCTGTACCTCCCCTCGGACCTTCCTGCCGCTCTCTATAGAGCTGTCTGAAGCCTGGAAATGTTTATTTGCCTTTTGAGAAATTCTAGTTCCATCCGTCCCAGACTCATCACAATTACAGTAACAGCCGGCGCTCTGTAACTTTCTGGAGCCTGTTCCAGCAGACAGGAGGTCCGTTCTTCAAGTCCTCTTTGTAACCCCATACAAGATGAGGAAACTGAGGCAGATGAGCTCATGAATGCAGAGTACCCGAGCTTGGGTTCAACTTGTCTCAAAGTTTATGGGATTTAAGGTTGGTGTGGGAAGTGTTCTGTTTGTCAGCCCCTCGCCTGGTGTGTGGGGGTTGGGTCCTGGGTTGCCTGGAGAGCCCCAGTTTACGCCTGCTGACCTGACGCATTTGTGACTAGTGTTCTCTTTACCTGCAAAGTGTTGTGGTTTGGGAGAGAAATTCTGTGCTCACCCTGTTCACATGCACCCTGAGGAAGCTCTGACACCACCGCGCAGCCTCTGATACACACTGGAGAAAGCCAGTGCTAGGATGTGCCTGTCAGCAGGAAAAGCTACGAGCATCTATATCCACATGTAGACGTACCTGTACACATACATTCATATACACACATCCATATATATACGTCTTTACACACAGCCGCACACACGTCTGTATACACATTCATACACACGTCTACATACACATCCATGTACACACACATTGCTGTACACACATCCATATCTACACATTCGTACACACATCTGTATTTCCATATATCTGTATACATACACATCTACACATATCCATGTATGGATACATCTGTACACAGATGCACACACATTCGTACACACACATCTGCACACACGTCGGTGGGGATCATGGAAACACAGCATTAAGTATTGACGGTCTGGTAATGGCGAGTATTGTTTTGACATCTTTTGGGTGAACTGACCAGCTAGTGGCTATCAGAGGGGTGTGTGGGGTGTGTCCGCAGGTTGGCGGGGCCATCAAAGATGGTATCTGTAGTTGCTCATGGCTTTTCTAGAGGATCTCCCGTGTGAGGCCTTGGAGTGTAGTGAGCTGTCCCCGTGGCCCACCGCCAGTGTCTGCACCAGTGACCGACAAAGTTCTGGCTTCACTGGCCTTCTCAAGGACTTTGGATTGTACTGTAAGAAACGTTAGTATGCCATCATTCGACGTGTCTGGTCACCACATGGAGATCAGTTACCAGCGGCGGGAGGGGAGCCGGGAGAGCCAAGAGGATGCTGCAGTAAGACAGGCGCGATGACCAGGGGTGGAGCTGGTGCACAGTGGAGGTGACAGATGGGGTTGATTCTAGTCACATTCCATAGCCAAGGTCCACTGAGTTCCTGATGGATCCAACAAGGGGGTTGTCAAGAGAGAAGAGGAGTCCTTTGTATTTAGGTCTGAGTTTGTAACACAGGTTTCTAATTTTGAGAAATCTGGAGTTTAAAAAATTGAGGACGGGCTGGGCACAGTGGCTCATGCCTGTAATCCCAGCACTTTGGGAGGCCAAGGCGGGCAGATCACTTGGGCTCAGGAGTTTGAGACCAGCCTGGCCAACATGGCAAAACCCTGTCTCTACTAAAAATAGAAAAATTAGCTGTGCACTGTGGTGTGTGCCTGTCATCCAAGCTACTTAGGAGGCTGAGGCAGGAGAATCACTTGAACCCAGGAGGCGAAGGTTGCAGTGAACCAGGATCCCGCCACTGGACTCCAGTCTGGGTGACAGAGTGAGACTCTGTCTCAAGAAAAAACAAAAACTGGGGAAGGATCGGCATAGAAAGCCATTAGCTGGGCTGTCTCCTGCCTTCTCTCCAGTCCCAGCTTGTGTGGTCATGGCTGGGCCTGCTGGTCAAGCCTGTTATTCCAGGTGACACCAAGGCCTTTTCAGGGCTACAGTGACCTGCAGCCACCCATGGTCGGCAAGGCCGAGTGGTTCCAGGCGCAGTTGGAGATGAAACTGGTGACTGGGGCAGCCTTGTCATCTTTACAGGGAACCTCATGAGGTAGGTGGGCAGCAAGCTGGCCTCTCCGCATTGCTGAGCCATCTGCTGAGTGACCACGCCCACGTGACAGGTAGGAGATGAGACCCCCTGTGCCCTGTCTCCTCCGTGGCCAGGCTAGGGTGTGGGCCAAATGCCTCCTGATAGTTGTCATCAACCCAGCCTCTCAGTATCAACATCCCATCTAAGGACAGACGCAGGCTCAGTGTGAGCCCCCAGAACCTCCTCCAACCTCCAACTGCCCCCACAAACCTTAAAATAGCAGCTTTTGGGCTGTTTTTATTCTCACCCACGATAAGAACCACATATAACATTTTGACCTAAAATATGCTGGACATTTAAAACACACACACAGGCTGAGCAGGTGCTGGCCCTGTGCCAGAGCTAGGGTGGTGGCACCTGGGTGTGCTGCTTAAGGGTTCTTAAAGATTCCAAGGTAAGGACAGGAGCTGGGGCTGGGGGCACTTAGAGCAGTGGCTGTTGACCACCTCATGTGGGTGTTTGGGAGTCATAACAGCTGGCCCACTTCCACCTGTGTGTTCTGGATGACCTTCAGTGTTGCAGAAGCAGAAGCTTCAGAAGGTGAAATTTACCTGACAACCCATGATGTGTGGTTAATTCTTTTGTCATCTGTCCTATTTGATTTTGTTTCATTCTACTTTATTTATTTGAGACACAGTCTCACGCTGTTGCTGGGACTGGATGCAGTGGTGCAATCTTGGCTCACTGCAGCCTCTGCCTCCTGGGTTTAAGCAATTCTCCTTCCTCAGCCTCCCGAGTAGCTGGGATTACCGGTGCCCGCCACCACACCTGGTTAATTTCTTTGTTTTGTATTTTTAGTAGAGACAGGGTTTCACTAGGTTGGCAAGGCTGGTCTCGAACTCCTGACCTCGGGAAATCTGCCTGCCTTGGCCTCCCAAAGTGCTGGGATTACAGGCATGAGCCACTGTGCCTGGCCTCATTCTACTTTATTTTTGGGCCAAGTACAGTGTTCCATGCCTATAATCCCAGCACTTTGGGAAGCCAAGGCGGGAGGATTGCTTGAGCCCAGGAGTTCAAGATCAGCCTGGGTAACACAGTGAGACCCCTGTTTCTACAAAAAAAAAAAAAAAAAAAAATACAAAAATTAGCCAATGTGGTGACACATGTCTATAGTACCAGCTACCTGGGAGGCTAAGGTGTGAGGATCGATTGAGCCTGGGAGGCCAAGGCTGCAGTGAGTCGTGATCAGGCCTGTCTGTGGCCTGTTGTGCAGGGCACAGGTGTTGGCTCTTCAAGGAGACCCCAACCCCAAGGCCCATGGGGTATTCCCGAGTCCGCTCTTTGCCTGGGGCTGGGGGTGCTGGTCCCTGGGGGCTGACCCTTTCACCTGCCTGCTCTCTGTCCCTGCAGCACTGCTGGAGAGGAAGAAGGAGGATGGACGGTGGGTGGCCGCCTTGGGTGCCGACTTCTTCATGCCACGGCTGGCGGGGCTGCGTGTCCTTGGCCTGCTGCAGCAGTGGGGCTGGCTCTGGACCAACTCCCTAAGGATCCAGTACAGCCTCCTGGGTAAGGCACCACGTGCCTGGCTGCAGGGCAGGTGGAGGTGGCAGGGCCTGCCCTGTTTCCTGTGGCTGTGGCTCTGTGAGCTAAGATATGCTGTCACCACAGGATTTTCCATTAGTCATTCTGTGGGCTCTGAGTAGGACTTAGTACCTGCTCACTAAAAAAAAGGTGTGTCTGTTGAGGGGACATTCATCCATCTCTTAAGACCTCCCCATGGACAGGTTCTAATGGAGTGACAGGTGAAGCAGAGCACAGGGCCGGGGGTACACAGCTGAGGCCAGGCTGGGCTGGGCCCTCCTCCTCTTGGAGCCCTGGTGAAGGGTTGCCTGGCAGAGGAGGGCAGGGGTCTCTTGATCGATCCTCACAGCTCAGGCAAAGCAGCCAGTACACGGTGCAGCACCAGCCAGAGGCTGCAGACCGAGAGCGGCTGGAGCTGGGCCACGAGCTCCACTGCACACAGATCCCGGCCTTCAGCCACAAGGTGGGTGCCCAGGCCAGGTGGGACGTCCAAAGACAGCACCAGAGTTAGGCAAGTGGGTGATCTGAGTACCCTGAGCTCATCCCCAAAGAGATGAACTTGCTCCCAATAGCATAGCCATATAGCAATGGATCCAGGGCTGGCACTTCAGCCTCAGTCTTATGTCTATTCATCCAGGGGTGCTTGAGGCCAGGAGGTGGAGGTTGCAATGAGCCAAGATGGTGCCACTGTACTCCAGCCTGGGCAACAGAGTGAGAACTTGTCTCTAAAATACACAAATAAATTAAAAAAAAAAAAAGGCAGAGTGCAGTGGCTCACGCTTGTAATCCCAGCACTTTGGGAGGCTGAGGCGCGTGGATCACAAGGTCAGGAGTTCAAGACCTGCCTGGCCAACATGGTGAAACCCTATGTCTACTAAAAATACAAAAATTAGCCAGGCGTAGTGGTGGGTGCTGTAATCCCAGCTTCTCCGGAGGCCGAGGCAGGAGAATCACCTGAACTGGAGGCGAGCTAATGGAAGCACTGGGACAAGAACAGCAACAAGAGGCATCTCTGTGTCAGCCAGACCTTCAAGAATGACTCAGGGCCCACCCTGAGCAATCACTTCATGGAGGTGAGCCCGGCCGTGGCAGCAGAGCCGTGCCCCATCAGCCCAGTGTGGATGGTGGCAAAAAAGAAATTTGTTTTCACAGATCTGGAGGCTGAAAGTCTGAGATCAGGTGCCATGAGGGTTGGGTTCCAGTGAGGACTCTCTTCCTCACTTGCACACTGCACAGTCCCCTTTCCTTGGTGTGTCCTCGACAAGAGAGAGAAAGAACAAGCTCTCTGTGTCCCTTTATAAGAGCATTAATCCCATCAGACCAGGGCCCTGCCCTCGTGACTTCATCTAATGCTGATTACCTCCCAAACGCCCTAGCTCCAGATACTATTACATTCAGGGTTAAAGCTTCAACATATGAGGATTCTGGGGGAGGCCACAAACATTCATCTTATAACAAGGTCCTTTTTGTGTTCCTGGATCTTATGCAGGTTACCATATTACATTTAGTCATTGTGTCTTCTTGGCTTCCTTTAGACTATGGCAGTTTCTCAGACTTTCCTTTCTTTTTTGGTGACCCTGTCAGCTTTGAGGACCACTGGTCATGTATTTTGTAGAATGTCCCTCAAGTGGGATCTATCAGATGTGTTTCTCATGATGCGTCTGGGTTTATGGATGTCCGGGAGGAAGACCGAAAAGATGAAGTGTCCTTTTCATCACATCATACAAAGGGTGTGTACTTTCAATGTGACTGATCACTGTTGATGTTGATTTGGTCACGTGACTGAGATAGTGAAGCAGGATAATTTCCCTGACCCCTTTGCTGGTGAGAACAGGGGTCTGGGTGCTGGAAGTAGCTGACCACTTAGGCGCTGGCAGGGACAGACTCCACTCACTAGAACCCCCTGTGCTCAACCCGTCGTGGGAGGGAAAATGCAGGTAAGCATGTGCAGGAGCTGGGGTGAGTGCTTTTGGGTATGAGGAGGAGCAAAACTCTGTGCAGGGCCTGAGGCCCCAGAAGGAGTGTTACAATCAGTGTTCTTTTAGCTTTGCCACTCATGGGCAGTTTAAGTGTTAACAGCTCAGTGGAAGGTAAGTGTGACAGCCTTTTACACCAGCCTGGAAGAGAAATGGCTGTTGGAATATGAGAAAGTGTGGACAGGAAAGATATTCCTTTTGACTGTGTTAAGTTTCAGATGCTGGCTAGACTCTGAAGGAGAAATGTGAGGAACACTGACGATGTGAATCTGGAATTCAGGGTATAGGGCAGGACTCAAGATTTTATTTGGAGTTTGCACAATTTATCCTTAAAGAATTCCATTGTATTTTTCAGAGTAATAATTTCATTTGATAGAATAAAGAGCCTGTGGTACTTTGAGTAGAATGATGAGAAAAATTTTAATCAAACGTTGTTTTTTTTTTTTCCTGAAAGCATTGCGAATAAAAATAAGAGTAAAATACAGGTGATTTTCAGTCAGCATCAGTGACCTGTCTGTAACTGACCTGAGTCCCAGCTGACATAGCCAGTAGAGAGTAGAAAATTCAGAATTTGATTTGCATGTTTTAAAGCTATTGAGAAGAAGAATGACATTTTAATTTCTTCCCCACCCCCACCCCCCATAAGGAACCATGTGGATATATTTTTGAACCTTAGCTTTTTTTTTTCTTAGCAGGAAACCAGTCAGAAGTGGGAGGCCTCTGAACAAGCTGTATACTGTGTAGCCGTGAGCTTCTTATTTCTCCAGGCAGAACGCTGGCCCTCAGTGCCTCTTTCTGCTTTCCCTTGTTCAGACCACTGAGGACTGCCGCTGTCCTGTCTGACTCCTCCTGTTTTGGTGAGCAATATAGGGAGGCTGAGGGATTGATACTATTTGGCTCCATATTTTAAAAAGATACTTGGTAGGTACATAAAGTTATATGTAGTTTGACCAGTACCACTTATAACTTTAAGTTGTTGTGCAGAAATTGATCCTTTATTATTTAAAAAATAGACTTTAAAGTTAATAATACTGAGAGAATTCATGGTTCTTTCCTTTTGCCTTCCCTGTCCTTAGTGCTTTATTTTTAGAGCTTTTGTACTGGCACATCTTCCCTTTCCTGGGGAGCTGATTTTAAAAATTAGATTTGTAAGAGCTTATCCTTTTAAAGGATGATCCACTTGTACTTGAACTTAAAGAAAAAAATTTTTTTTAAAGTTCCTTGTGTGCCCTTTTCAGATCACATCCCAGAGGGGAGAGACTTCTGCAATATTGTGTTAACCATTTCCTTTCTTTCTTCAAGTGTTATCAACAAATGTATATATGTATGTGGTAATAAGCATGAAATTTGCCATCTTAATCATCTTTAAATGGGTAGTTCAGTAGTGATGAGTGTATTCACAACATTGAGTACTAGATGTCCAGTTTCTCATCTTACAGAACTTAAACTGTATATTAATTAATCAACTCTCTATTTCCCCCAGGTCCAGCCACTGGCCTTTTGTTTCTATGAATTTGACTATTCTAGATACTTCATAGAAGTGGAAACTTACAGCATTTGTCTTTTTGTGAGTGGCATATCTGAGTTAGCACGTCTTCAGGGTTTATCCATGGTGTCACATAGGATATATGTTATATGACTCATAAAAGCCAGAATTTCTTTTCTTTTGAAAAGCTGAATAATGTTCCGTTTATAAAGTTCTTAATCTTCATGTGACTGAATTTATAACATTCATATTTGCAATGTTTTTATATCTAGTTTAGGAAATTCTTCTGTATCCTGAGATCATAAACATAGCCTCCTATATTTTTAAGAAATATTTTATCTTTGTTTTAAAACAAGATTAAATTTACAGGAAGGTTATCAGTACAATTCAGAAAACATTTGCTTTTCCCTCAACCATTTGATAATAAGTTGCTGACTTGATGACCCATTGCTTCCAAATATTTTAGTGGCATTTCCTAAGAAAAGGACATTCTTCTGTGTAATATCAAAATGACTGTCAAAATTAGAAAATTAATGCATTTCTATCATCACATCTTCAACTTTATTCAAGTTTTACTGGTTACCTCATCAAATTCTGTTTAACAACAGCATCTAGTTTGGAATTACAGGTTGCATTTAGTTCTAATGTCTCTTTAGTCTCCTTACGTCTAGACCACTCCCTTTATTGAATTGAGATGTATTCCTTCCTCTTCTATTTTCTGGGAGGGATTGTATAAAACTAGGGTTAATTCTTTTTAAAAAATTTGATAGAGCGAGACGGATCCCAGATGGCTGATTAGGAGCAGCTCAGGATCGCAGCTCCCAGCGAAAGCGCAGAGGGTGAGTGGACGCCGCATTTCCAGATTTTCATTGCCCACAGACCAGGAGATTCCCAGGCAGAGGAGCCCCACGGGTTGCCAGTGTGGCTGTTTTGGCCAGCGCAGCGGGTCTCCACACAAAATACACGGGTCTGGGTGCAGTTTTAGCTGGCGACTGGAGCTCCTGGGAGACAGAGTTGCTCATTCAACTGATAAAGAAGGGGACTGAAACGGGGAGTCAGGCCAGGAGATTCCCAGGCAAAAAAGCGCCATGAATCTCAGCGCGGCTGTTTCAGCCAGCACAGTGGGTCACCGCATGGGAAATCACACAGATCCCGGCACCTTTTCAAAAGGCGACTGGAACACCTGGGAGACAGAGTTGCCCGTTCAACTGAAAAAAAAAAAAAAAAAAGGGGGTCTGAAGCAGGGAGCCAGGTGATCAGGCGCAGCTGGTCCCACCCCCACAAAAAACCAGCAATCTGAAATGCTCTGGATTGAGAGTTTCACAGCAAGCACAGCTCAACCCAGGATGGTCTAGCTCTGCGGGGGAGGGGCGTCCGCAATTACCGAGGCAGTCCACCACTAAGCAGGTAGTCTGCCATTGCTGAGGCAGCCCACCATTGCCGAGGCAGCCCGCCATTACACAGAGAGTCTGCCATTACAGAGGCAGGCCGCCACTGCCAAGGCAGTTCTAACTATACCCGTATTATCAGGACTGCAGGGAAGTTCACATGGCAGCTGGGTGGAGCCCACAGCAGCTCAGCAAAGCCTCTGCAGGCAAACAGTGACTAGGCTGCCTCCTCGCTGGGCAGGGCAGCCCTGAAAAAAGGCAGCAGCATGACAGAAACTTATAAAGCCCTACCTCCCTGGGGTAGAGCACCTGGGGGAAAAACAAAAGGCATTTATGAGTTGTTATGCTGCAGCAGACTTAAACATACCTGCCCAGCAGCACCGAATGAACAACAGAGCTCACAGCTCAGCACTTGAGCTCCTATAAAGGACAGACTGTCTCCTCAAGCAGCTCCCTGCCCCCTGTATATCCAGAGAGTCACCTCAGAAAGGAGAGCTCAGACATCCGGCGGGTATCCTTCTGGGACAAAGATAGCAGAAGAAGAAACTGGCAGCAACCCTTACTGTTCTGCAGACACTGCAGGTGATCCCCAGGCACACAGGGCCTGGAGGTGGACCTCAGCAGTCCTACAGCAGAGGGGCCTAACTAACTGTTTGTTTGTTAGAAGGAAAACTAAAACAGAAAGAAATAACTTCATCAACAAACTGTACGTCCACTCAGTCTGAAAGTCAACAACTGCAAAGATGACAGGTGGATAAATCCACAAAGATGGGAAGAAACCAGTGCAAAAAGAATGAAAACACCCGAAACCAGAATGCCTCTCCTCCTCCAAGGGATCACAACTCCTCACCAGCAAGGGAACAAGGCTAGATGGACAATGAGTCTGATGAATTGACAGAAACAGGCTTCAGAAGGTGGGTAATAACAAACTTCTCTGAGCTAAAAGAACATGTTCTAACCCAATGCAAAGAAACTAAGAACCTTGAAAAAAGATTTGACAAAATGCTAACAAGAATAAACAACTTAGGAATATAACTGAATTGATGGAGCTGAAAAACACACACGAGAACTTCGCAAACCATACACAAGTTTCAATAGCCAAATTGACCAAGCAGAAGAAAGGATAGCAGAGGTCGAATATCAACTCAATTAAATAAAACGAGAAGGCAAGATTAGAGAAAAAAGAGTAAAAAGGAATGAACAAAGTCTCCAAGAAATATGGGAGTATGTGAAAAGACCTAATCTACCTTTGATAGGTGTACCTGAATGTGACGGAGAGAATGAATCCAAGCTGGAAAATACTCTTCAGGATATTATCCAGGAAAACTTCCCCAACCTAGCAAGGCAGGCCAATATTCACATCCAGGAAATACAGAGAATACCACAAAGATATTCCTCAAAAAGAGCCAACCCCAAGGCACATAATTATCAGATTCATTCACCAGGGTTGAAATGAAGGAGAAAATGCTAAGGGCAGCCAGAGAGAAAGGTCAGGTTACCCACAAAGGGAAGCCCATCAGACTCACAGCAGATCTCTCAGCAGAAACCCTACAAGCCAGAAGAGAGTGGGGGCCAA
>CAUYLG010023962.1:0-74173 GCA_963573385.1 Cacajao melanocephalus
TTTTTCTGTTTCTTAGTTTTCCTTTGGCGGACGCCCCTTCCCCGCACAGCTGGACCTTCCCGGTTCAGCTGTGCTTACTGTGAAACTCTCAGTCCTCAGCGCTTCCAATTGCTGTTCTCCTTGTGGGGTTGGGACCAGCCGGGCCGGACTCAAAGGGCACCCCGTCCCGTATACTCCGCGCTGAGAAGCGCCGTGCCGGGGCGCTGGCAAAACAGCCGCGCCGGCCAAAAAAGTCACGCTGGCGATCCGTGTGGCTCCTCTGCCGGGAATCTCCCAGTCTGTGGGCAACAAAAATTCATCTGAAAGTGCAGCGTCCACTTGCTCTCTGCGCTTTCACTGGGAGCTACAATCCTGAGCTGTTGTTAATCCGCCATCTTGGATCTCTCTCCAGGTTTTTAAATCTTCAATATGAAAAACTGATTCTCTTTTTGCCAAATTGTCTCATGCCATATTTCATATATATCTTAATTTTGCTGGATTCGAAACTCCAGATATTATGACATTAATACTTAGTTAATACAGTCAAGTGAGTAATTTTCTATAATAAAATGTTTTTTCTAGAATATTTCCTAGAAAACAGAGAGCTTTGTATTGCTAATGTTGTTTCTTTTTTTTAACAGGGTACCTTAAGCTGCCAGCTGATCCTAGTTGGACAAGCTGCCTTGTTGTTCTCTCCTTCCTTGCTTTAGGTGTTTTCCATCATTTCTCTGCAAAATTCCCATGCTCTTTCTTAGATGATCTACATGTTATTTTAGTACATCTTTGTCTCATCAAGCTTCTTCAATGTCATTATTTTGAATTCCTTTTCAGGCATTTTACAGATTTATTTTTCATTGCAATCTGTTGCTGGAGAATTTTTGTGTTCCTTTGGAGGTGTTATGCTTCCTTGATTTTTAATTTTGCCTGTGTCTTTACACTGATATCTGCACATCTGGCATAATAGTGGCTTCTTCCAATTTTATGGATTGGTTTTTTTAGGGATATACTTCTTTTCTATAGATGTAGCTACAGTGTTGACTGGATGGGGTACTTCAGCTTAGATTCTAGACGGATGCTGTAGTGTGGTCTCTGTATTATTTCTTTGGCTCTAATTACTGGCATTGCTGTTTTTGAGTTCCTCGGTGGCTTAGGCTATGATATTCAGTGGAGGCTATGGTGAAGCCTTGCTGAGGACAGGGACACCAGGAAGGTGTGGTCTTTGGGCCCATTGGAGGCAGTGGTGAGCCAAATGGTCCAGTCCTTGGGTCCCTGGGTAGCATATGCAAACACCAGTAATATCAGGTCTGAGCAGGTTGGTCCATGGTCCTTCAGGTGCCTTGAACTGGTGCTAGCAGTGGCAGGACTATGCTGTATGGCTGGGTGGGTCCTTGAGCCCATTGGGCAAGTGTTGTTCATGTACAAGTGAATAAATGCTTATTGATATTTGTCAAGTTGGGCTGGCAGGTGCATCTGTAGGTGAGTTCAATCAATCTCATGTAACAGGATTATGTAAGAAAAACGTCCTGGACAAATCCTGGCAAGGTCCCCTCTTCAGTTGTCAGGGATATGGACAGGAGCTTTTTCCTTCCCAGGAAATATCCCCAAGTCATCTTGAAGCCATGGTAGCACTTCCTCAGGTAGCTTCTGAGGAAACATTTAACACATTTCAAATCTCATTCGATGATGGAAAACAAATAAATCTCATCATATGTCTTGCTTTTACACCACTTAATTTTATTATAAGACCTGTTTTGATTACAAAAAATACAAACTACTGGCTGGGTGCAGTGGCTCATGCCTATAATCCCAGCTCTTTGGGAGGCCAAGGTGGGTGGATCACCTGAGGTCAGGAATTCAAGACCAGCTTGGCTTAGGATTTTCAGAATAGTACATGAACATTGGCTTCAGCTGAAAGTCTCAGCTGTATTAGCCCATAATACGAGTCAGCCTGTCCTTTGAAGATTTGAAGTCAGGCATTGACTTCTCCTCTCTAGCTATAAAAATTCTAAATGGCATGTTCTTCTGATAGAAGACTATTTTGTCTACATTGAAAATCTTTTGTTCAGTGTAGCCACTTTTATCAGTTATCTTAGCTAGATCTTCCGAAGAACTTGCTGCAGTTTCTACACTAGCGCTTGCTGCTCCACCTTGCACCATTATATTATGAAACAACTTCTTTCCTTACACCTCCTGTATCAACTTCTGCCGGCCTCCAATTTTCCTTCTGCAGCTTTCTCACCTCTCTCAATCTTCACAGAATTGAGAGAGTTGGGTCTTGCTCTGGATTAGGCTTTAGTTTACAGGAATGTTGTGGCTGGTTTAATCTTCTATGCAGAGCATTAAAACTTTCTCCATGTCAGCAATCTGGCTGTTTTGCTTTCCTATCATTTGTGTGTTCACTGGAGTAGCACTTTTAATGTCCTTCAAGAACCTTTCCTTTGCATTCACATTGTGGCTGTTTGGCACAAGAGGCCTAGCTTTCAGCCCATCTTGGGTTTTGACATGCCTTCCAATTTAAAATGAGAGATATGTGAGTCTTCCTTTCACTTAAACATTGTAAGGTTATTAATTGGCCTAATTTAAATATTGTTATGTCTCAGGGAATAGGGAAGCCCAAGGAGAGGGAAAGGAATATGAGAATGGCCAGTACTGGAGCAGTAAGAACACACACAACATTTATGGATTAAATTCACTAGTATTATAGCAGTGTGCTTCATGACACCACAAGACAATGATAACAGCAATGTCAAGGATCACTGATCAAGCTAGACATGGTGGCCCATGCCTGTAATCCCAGTACTTTAGGATGCTGAGGTGGGAGGACTGCTTGAGGCCACGAGTTGGAGAACAGTCTGGGTAACATAGGGAGACCCCACCTCTACAAGAAGTATATATACATATACAGTTTATTAAAAAGAAAATTAAAAAATAAACCCTAAGTTCTCTGATCACAGATCACCATAATAGATATAATAGCAATGAAAAAGTTTGAAATATTACAAAAGTTACCAAAATGTGACACAGAGACACAAAGTGAGCACATGATGTTGGAAAAAATGGGGCTGACGGACCTGCCTGAAGCAGGGTTGGCACAATCCCTCAATTTGTAAAAAGAACAATATCTGTGAAACACAAGAAAGCAAAGTGCAATGTAACAAGGGATGCCTGTATATAAAATATACATACATATTATACATATAAATATAAATGTGCATACATTTATATATTAATATAATGTCTTCAAATAGAAACACACATAGAAGAAAGCTATATATTGATTCATTAACATGGAACTCACAGCCAACAGCACTATAACTCATTCCTATAATATGTAAATAATGAGGATGAACTGCATTTTAGGTAAAAACACATTATCACATAAATATAGAAGTCCAAGTCCCAATAATTCACCTGAAAGTCTTTGTCTCTGTTGGGGAGAGAATTAGAAATAAAGATGAAGAAGAAGACATTTCATCTTAAAATTGTATTTTGTTGTGATTTTAATTTTAAATGGGAACTCGTTTTTGTTTGGACCCCAAAATAGAACATTTAACGTTTGTACTTGAGAACAATATTTTTAAGTACAATGGAAATTTCTATAATAAACTTTGTAAGAGGAGAATTTCTTTCCTTTAGCAGCCCATGAAATAAATTTTAAATAGCACAGAAGCTATAAATTCTCTCTATAGATACAGATTTTATATTTTTAACACGTCCATCCTCAGAGGTGTCCATCATTCACTGAAAATCCAGGAAATCTGAGGTTTGTGGCAATAAAACTGACAGTATCTTGGATGCTAATCTGCCATGTTGACTTCTAATTAACCCCAGTCCTAAAAATGCCTCCTGAGTCCTATTTTATTTACTGTCCTTCATGTACAAACATGCCTGCCTTTAGATCCACGCAACCTTGATGTTATCACAAAAATTATAGGCTATGACCACACAGCATTCTTACCTGTTCTGCAGGGTTGTCTTTAATCGTCTCCATAGTTGTATACACATTACAGAACCACAAAATTCCAGAAACTTTTGGATAAATAAAATTATCTATGACTTTAATGCTGTGGCTTTAGGAAATTCCAACTTAAAGTCAAATGATTTCATAAAATACAATCATAGTATATGAAAAAAGAAATAAAGGGATAACTAGAAAATACCATTACAAGTTTAAGAAACACTAAGAAGGTTCAAATGGAAAAATCTATAGATTCACATAATTGCCAGGTTATCTGAGTTCTTCCTGAACCAACTCATAAAGCCCAAGTGTTTGTGATGATAACTCACTGTTTTACATCATCTTTACATGAAGCTTTATTTAGCTTTAATAAAGAAATCTAAATTCTTGCATGGTTTCAAATGTTATGCCTGAAATTCCAAAGTTTGCATTCTGTAGTAGCTGCAGTTAACACTCAGAGGAAAAAATAAACTACATTCTTTGATTTTTTTCTAGGGTCTGCATTTCTACTGCTTCTGGGACTTAAATCTGACATACAGGCAATTTTAAAGGTGACTCCTAAAAAAAAAAGAAAAGATGATTCCTGGGATTCTTAAGAGAATAAAATATGAAGGTATAACGGTGATTTAAGAATAGGTACAAAATAGAAGCAGATTATGCATCCCATTAAAAAAAGAAATAGGAGCAAAGCACAGAAGGTACCAAGGTTTTTTTGAGCACTCATTTTTTTACACAAACTACAATTTTCCCAGTGTGGTCTAGGAGGACCTCTGTACCTCCTCTGTACATTCTTTCTCTATGGTATAAAAGCCCTGGGTCTAGGGAGTATTGATGCAGAGATCTACCTGTCTTGCTGCTGCCCAAGACCATGCTTCCTTCTGTAAGTTCTCCAATAAATCACTTTTTCCTGCAAACTTGTTTTGTCTGCCTCATTCTTTGGCGCCTCAGCTCCTTCTGCATTTGGAGGCTGCTTTGCATATGTGGCCCTTTCACAGAAGAAGGTTATAATTAGAAAAAAATTCTTCAAATTATTAATTGTGCAAGTTCGAACATGCAGATATATAAAAATACAGCTGCTATCAAATGAATATAGTTAGGTATATTTCATTTTCCATTTGTATGTTGTCCTGCAGAGCTACAATTTGCCAAAAGACAAAAATCAAAGCTAAGTTAAATACAATACTGCCTTCCCAATTCCAAGCTAAGGTAAAGCAAATGTAATAATTGCCTCATCAGAGGTACAAAAAGAGAAAAGCATGCCTATGAAATCTCAAAATAGAAAAGATAGAAACTGGGGATTTTTCAAAGTGGCCTCTTTTTAATAAAATTCTAGCAGAGATCTTCAAGGATAGAAATTTGGGCCAGGTGTGGTGGCCAGAACAGGAGTTCAAAACTAGCCTGGGCAATGTGCCAAGACTCCATCTCTACAAATAATTTTAGAAATTAGCTGGGAATGGTGGCATGCACCTGTAGTCTCAGCTACTCAGGAAGCTGAGACAGGAGGATCGCTTTAGCCCAGGAATTCAAAGTTGCAGTGAGCTAAAATTGCACCACAGCACTCCAGCCTGGGTGACCAAGTAAAAACCTGTGTTCCAAACAAAAAAAAAAAAAAAGAAAGAAAATTCTCTTTTGTTGCCTTACAATAATTCGATAGGAATGATTGTGGTTGCTTCCTTAAACCACTGATTTTTATTTCAGGTCTTTCCATTGATACTTTTGTTCTAAAACACCAGAGGTCCTCATTTTATAAAACAAAATCAGCAGTATAGGACTGGCAATTGAAGGTAAGGGTGCCTTGCAACAGTTAGCTAAACACTAGGCAATAAAGAAGGCAGTCAGTGGTAGAACACAAGAAAACAAGGTCCTCTCTGTTATTTACTATTTGGGGAAAGTTGTGTCAATGTCTCCCTTATGTTCAAGTTACAGCCATGCAAAAAGTTAGTGTTCTGAGTAATAGTCAAGGCCTCTTAGGAAAGTGCTTCCTTAGTTTTAATATAGTTGAATAACAAAACTTGAAAATTTTTCAGCTGTTCCTTGCCAGCCATTTGTTTTTCCTGTTTCTTGTGCTATCAGCCAGACCTTGTGGTTCCATTTTTTTAAAGACAGGGTCTCACTCCTGTTGTCCAGGCTGGAATGCAATTGCACGATCTCGGTTCACTACAACCTCTGCCTCCCAGGTTCAAGTGATTATCCTACCTCAGCCTCCCAAGTAGCTGGGTGGCACGTGCCACCACACCTGGCTAATTTTTGTATTTTTAGTAGAGATGGGGTTTCGCCATTTTGGCCAGGCTGATCTCAAACTCCTGACCTAAAATGATCTCCCCCTTCTTGGCCTCCCAAAGTGCTGGGATTACAGGCAGTGAGCCACTGCACCCTGTCGACCTAGTGGTTCCTATGGATGTAAATCAACCAGGATCAAAATGCTTTTATGTAGTTATTTATTGGGATTGTGGAGGGACTCAGCTGAAACAGATATGAAGACTAGGCTTTCTGAGCATGGGGCTAGAGAAGTGTGGAGAGGGAGGATCCTCTTTTGGTGGAATGAATCCTTTTCCTCAGGGGCAATCTCTGAGGCCGGATGGAAAGGCTAGTTTATCAAAAGGCTTTGGGTTGATTCTAATTTCCACAATCTTAAAAGAAAATTTTGAAAAAGATGTAAAATATCTCCAATAAATTTCTTCAATATCTTTCTCTTGGTAGTAATAAGCAGCACAAACAAATATACCTAATAAATACTATTTACTAAAAGTTTTTAAAAACTGCACTAGTAACAGCAATATAATTACTCCATAAAGTCCAAAATTTCTAATAATTCCTTTTGCTTTTAGATTTTATTCCACTAATGGTTTTCAGTCAAGGCATTTGTTCAAGAGTCACCCAATAGCTCCCTCTCTGTGGCTATGTTAGTCCTTACCTGATAGTTTAGTTCAGCTTCAGTTTGCTTTATTTGCTGGCATCCTAGCAGCTGTCAATTCTAAGTGCTTAGAACATTATGGCTTTCAGGTGCTGTGAAAGAGAAAGGTCTACTCTGAGATGATATAAAACACTCAAATAGGCCCAGCGCGGTTGCTAAGGCCTGTAATCCCAGCATTTTGGGGGCCACGGTGGGCAGATCACTTGAGGTCAGGAGTTTGAGACCAGCCTGGTCAACATGGTGAAACCCCATCTCTACTAAAAATACAAAAATTAGCTGGGTGTGGTGGTGCACGCCTGTGGTCCCAGCTACTCAGGGGGCTGAGGCAGAATTGCTTGAACTCGGGAGGCAGAGAGTGCAGTGAGCCAAGATTGTGCCACTCAAAAAAATAAAAAACACTCAAATGGCTGTCTTCAAAATTCTGTACAATTTTATTTTGCAATTATGTGATCCATCTAGAATGCTGAATACATAAACACAAAGTTCACATGCATGCTCTTGCTGATTTTTACCTACGATTTAATTTCTATTCAGATTAAAATATACTTTTATATACTGAGTAACTGTTCTTAAAATTTACTAAATTCTTTAGCAAAGCTTTCCAAAGAGCAAGCTTTTAAGATTTATCTTGCTTTTTCTAAGCTATGAACTTTTAAATTTTATAAGGTTCTCATATCAACTTAATATTGTTTTGTTACACTAAGTGTCTGCTTTCTGTTGCTTATAACAATACCTGAAACTGGGTAATTTATAAAGAAAATGATTTTATTTCTTATGGAGGCTGAGAAGTCCAAGATCAAGGGGGTACAACCAGTGATAGCCTTCTTGCTAGGGGGAACTCTGAAGAGACCTAAGGCAGTGCATGGTATCACGAGGTGAGGGGGATGTGCGTGCTTAAGTGCTAGCTCACATCTCTCTTCCTCTTCTCAAAAAGACACCAGCTCTGCTCCCATTATAACCCCTTAATCCATAAGTTGATTGAATCAATTTATGAGAAGAGAGCCCTCATGATCCAATCACCATGTAATGACCCCATGCCTCTTAATAATGCCACACTGGGGATAAAGTTTCAACATGAGTTTTGCAGGAGACATTCAAACCATAGCACCAAGGTTTACCCATTTAAAGGATTCTCCTACTTAGCATTAGCTTGATCCAACTAGTAGTTTTTAATTTTTATTTTTTGAGACGAAGTCTCACTCTGTTGCCCAGGCTGAAGTGCAGTGGGGTGATCTTGGCTCACTGCTACCTCCACCTCCCAGGTTCAACGATTCGTTTTTCACTTTCTTAAGAGTTATCAAGGAGATACCTGGAATCTTCATATTCTTTATCATTAGCAAAATAATACGTGTAAATTAGGGTCTTTAGGGCTTTGCTTAAACTGCACATGGACCAAATTCTTACATATATAATATGTAGTTATAGTTTTATGTTTATATCCATTTATATTCTTATTTTAGTTGTATACACAGTACAGAACCACAAAATTCCAGAAACTTTTGGATAAAATTATCTATGACTTTAATGCTGTGGCTTTAGTAAATGCCAACTTATAAAGTCAAATGATTTCATAAAACAAAATCATAGTATATAAAAAAAATAGGTAACTAGAAAATACCCATTATTACAAGTTAAGGCAACACTAAGAAGGTTCAAATGGAAAATCTATAGATTCATATAATTGCCAGGTTATCTGGGTTCTGCTTGAACCAGCTCATAAAGCACAAGTGTTTATGATGATAACTCACTGTTTCACATCATATTTACATGAAGTTTTATTTAGCTTTAATACAGAAATCTAAATTATTGCAAAGTTTCAAATGTTATGCCTGAAATTCCAAAGTTTGCATTCTGTAGTAGCCGTAATTAACACCCAGAGGAAAAAACAAACTATATTCTTTAATTTTTTTCTAGGGTCTGCATTTCTACTGCTTCTGGGACTTAAATCTGACATATAGGCAATTTTAAAGGTGACTCCTAAAAAAAAAAAGGTGATTCCTGAGATTCTTAAAAGAAAAAAATATGAAGGTATAAGGGTGATTTAAGAATAGATGCAGATCACACATCCAATTAAAAAAAATAAATAGGAGTGAAACACAGAAGTTACCAAGGTTTTTTTTTTTCACACAAACTACAATTTTCCCAGTGTGGTCTAGGAGGACCTCTGTACCTCCTCTGAGATGTGAAGTGTGAGAAAACATTTTAAATGGTCCATTTTCAAGGCATAATATCTAAGTACCGTCAGCCAGCCTTCAGATGTAACAAACCGCAGGGCTTCTGCTGTTCTTCGTGTCTCCAATTCCGTTCTTTGGGTCTGGATGAGTGACTGTGCGGTTCTCACATGAAGGTTTTGCCTTTAGCTCTTGAGTGCTGTTAAAGGTACCTGAAAAGTCTCCCCAAGTTTGGATTTCCCCTCAAGGTTCTTAATGAGGCTCTGCAACTTCTCCTGGGTTATCTGTGAGGGTGGCCACTAAGAATTTTGATTTTCCTTTGTAAGCCTCATCTTCCAACTTAGGACATGGGACTAGGTTAGGACTTGTTCAGGATTTCCCTCCTGAAGGTCCCAGGGAAAACTAATTTGGGATCATTTCAGATACACCAATTCTATTTATTAATATACTTTAAGCTCAGGTATCCTAATGGTATAAATACTATAAATTGATCCAGGAGTGAGTCCCTTCCTGACTCTTTAAATGAGAAGCATTCATTAAGAGAGTGAATCTGGCCTAGAGACAAAAATGAGACCCACAGGAAAAACAGATCTCCTATAAGTGGTGGGGAAGTGTAACACGAACATTACAGTCCTCACTAAGGAGACAAAAGCCTTCCTGAACTCTGCAGGGCTCAGGGCAGAGCCTCAGCAACTGAGGGGATATAGGCAGGCCAGATAGCAAGACATCAAGGGGTCTTGAGAGCATGTACAGCCCCTGTTCAGTAGCCCTGACTTCATTCAGGCTCTGGAACTGCTCCAGGCTATGGCAAACTGTTGGAGAAACAAGACCACAGACTTGAAATTTTCTGAAATACAATACAGATTTTTTTGCTCTTTACTAAAAAAAACTGCCTGAAGAAAAAAATCAGAGTACCATCCTGAATTCAGGTAATTTCAGGTAAATGCTTCACTTCAGTTCATAATATACTAATTTTCTTTACACATGGGTTTATCCCAAGATCCCAGCTATCCCCACCCCTCCCACTTATCAGAAATTATTTTGGGATCTTGGAGGAAGGGTTCTGTATTCTCAAACTTCCTGTACATATTTGAAAAGAAATTTCAAGTTTGCAAGTTTGACAGTGGGAGAGCAACAAGAACCTAAGCACAATATGCATTTACAAAAAGATACAAACATACATTTTGAAACCAGGGGACTCACAGTAAACATGGTAAAATAGGCACATGAAAGAAGATTCATTTATTTGAAAAGGGAGTATCTGGAGATAGGAAAAACCAAAGGCGTTTTTTCCTACTTTCTTTTTTTGCAGAGACAAGGTCTCACTATGTTGCCCAGGCTGATCTAGAACTGCCCTTGTCCTGAAACTTTCTTTTCTTTTTTTTTTTCAGACAGAGTTTTGCTCTTGTTGCCCAGTCTGGAGTGCAATGGCACGATATTAGCTCACCGCAACCTCCGCCTCCCGAGTTCAAGCGATTCTCCTTCCTCAGCCTCCGGAGTAGCTGGGATTACAGGCATGCACCACTACGTCCAGCTAATTTTGCATTTTTAGTAGAGATGGGGTTTCTCCATGTTGGTTAGGCTCGGGCCCTCAGCCAACAGTCATCACATGAGCATACAAAAGACACTTACAACTCCGCAGGCATATTCTGCTAGATGTCAGGGATTGGCGATACAGACCAAACATGTATTTCACAGTATCATAGCACCTTATTTTTTGCGTCTTAGCAAAAGGGACAAACACGATGGGAAAAGGAGGCTGATTTCCCTCATGCCGTTATGAGAAAAATATCCGAGTCAGTACACAGTAACACACAGCAAAGGCAAAGTTATTTCAGAGATAATTTGTAACTGCCAAATTTTTCCTCAAATTCTTTCCTCTTTTTACTATGACCCAAGCTGCACACACATTTCTGCCTCTGCATCCTTGATTGTACATGTTGCAAATATAGTCAAATTTGCGTTATTTGTGGTACTTATGTTCCATAAAGTCCACAATCACTGAATTAGTGAATACCAAACCACTGCTCCTAGCAAACATACAGGGTTAAGTTTCTGCAAGCTTTGATGCTGTTAACTGATCAATACAAGATATTGTTGATTCAGTACACTGAATTCTCTGCCAACAGCATTATAACTCAAGCAAGAATGAAGCTTATCTAAGACACTTATTTTCTCCTTAAAGCCCATCACAGTCTTCTTGAGCTTAGGAACTTTAGACAGCACTCCAGCAGGACATTTCAGTGGCATTTTAAACAGTGAAATCACCAACAAAAAGAACAGAAATGAGGAAGACATGGCACTAAGTAGACTCAAAAAGGATACACGTTTACCGTATGAGAGCTGAAATTAGAAAGCAGAGTGCCATTTGTTGGACTTCTGCTGGGAGGTAACTCAAAATTTTGCCTATGAATGGCCTCAAAAGCACTTGTGAAAATATTGGTTCTGGGGTTATGGACAGATTTGAGCAAGCAGGCAAATCTACAAACACAAAATCCACAAATAATGAGGATGTTTCAATTCCTTCAATGTGGTTGGGAAGCACAATTGCCTTAATAGGGCAGCCAGAAATCAGGACTAGGAATTTACGAAAAGAGAACCCAGTCTTAACTGCCACCGTCTATATCTATCTCAAATAAATTCTCAGGGAACTGTAGTAACACGACAACCATAACAACTTATCTCTGTACCCTGTACATTTTTTATATTAAAAAATGTCATAACTTCATTAAGTAGGTGAACTAAAATTTAAGAGATCAATCAAAGAAATGATGAATGAATTTCACTTTAGTTTTTATTTTACTGTAAAACACTGAGATGGAATGATAGCGTTTCCCAGAGTCAGGTCCATATTTTAACTAAATGAAAATGTATGATTTACAGCCTTCTCAAATACCTGTCATACTCTCTCAACCAGAGCTAATTTTATCTCTTTACAAATTAAACAAGCAAATAACTGGATCCACAATTTAAAATAACTGTCAATTTTTCCTGTATTAAACTTCTATCATAGTTTAAGCCTATTAGGGTACTTAATACTTACAAATAAAGAAGTTTAAAATCACCTCAATAGGCAATTGCCCTTCTGGTTTTCTTCTTTGACTAAACAAACTGAATGCTTAAGATTTTCCACTTTGGGTGCTAGCAGTACACCATGCTACACTCTGTATTCCACCAGACTTCTTAAATTATAGAAAAAGGAATGTACACTTTTTGTATTCTTTCTGAGCAGGCGTGGGAGGCAATATCATCTACCATGTCAGGTACTCGTATGCATGGACTACTCTACTGCACATATTTCAAGCTGCCTCCTTTTCTTTCTCAACCACACATTAACTCAGCATCAATGTATGCTCCATTAGAATAAAATTTATTAACTAGGAGTTGCCAGAAGACCTTCCCAGTATCAATGAAGTCCCGTATTGTGAGTCCTAAAATTCTTCTGAAGAGAAAGACCATATATACAGCCTTTTCTTAGATGCTCAAAGAGGTCTAAAATCCTCTCCGCCTCCAAAATAATAAGAAATAGCTGGGCGCAGTGGCTCACGCCTGTAATCCCAGCACTTTGGGAGGCCAAGGTGGGCAGATCACTTGAGGCCAGGAGTTCGAGACCAACCTGGCCAACATGGTCAAACCCTGTCTATTAAAAATACAAAACTTAGCTGGGCATGGTGGTACATGCCTGTAGTCCCAGCTACTGAGGAGGGTGAGGTAGGAGAACTGCTTGAACACGAGAGGCAGAGGTTGCAGTGAGCCGAGATCGTGACACTGCATTCCAACCTGGGTGCTGGGTGACAGAGACTGTCTCATTTAAAAAAAAAAAAAAAAAAAAAAAGCTGGGCACAGTGGCTCACACTTATAATCCCAGCACTTTGGGAGGCCAATGCAGGTAGATCACTTGAGGTCAGGAGTTCCAGACCAGCCTGCCCAACATGGTAAAACCCTATCTCTACTAAAACAGAAAAATTAGTTGGGGGTGATGGTGTGCACTTGCAATCCCAGCTACTCGGAGGCTGAGGCAGGAGAATAGCTTGAGCCCAGGAGGTGGAGGTTGCAGTGAGCTGAGATTGTGCCACTGCACTCCAGCCTGGGCGACAGAGTGAGACTTCATCTCAAAAAAGAAAAAAAAAATCTCACTGGTCCTCTTACTTTACAGAACAGTAATATGCAGTATTGTTTAGTTTAATTTGACATCATTCAGTAGCTAACACTATCCTCCAAAGTTCTGGCAGCCCTAACAAACTGTAACTTTATAAACAGAGGCAGGCACTTTGATTCTAGTTTAATGCTTTCACAATTAAACATACTACATTTATAGCATTTAAAAGATTTTAATTACGGTCAAATATATCTGGATTACAGCTTTTTTTTGTTTTGTTTTGTTTTTATTGAGACAGAGTTTCGCTCTTGTTGCCCAGGTTGGAGCACAAAGGGGCGATCTCACCTTACTGCAACCTCTGTCTCCAGGTTCAAGTGATTCTCTTGCCTTGCCTCGCCTCCCAAGTAGCTGAGATTACAGGGGCCCAGCATCACGTCCAACTAATTTTTTCTGTAATTTTTAGTAGAGATGGGATTTGACCATGTTGGCCAGGCTGGTCTCAAACTCCTGACCTCAGGTGATCCATCTAGCTTGGCCTCCCAAAGTGCTGGGATTATAGGCATGAGCCACCATGCCTGGCCTGGATTACATCTTAACCACAATATTTCATGAAGTTCATAATTTTAAATAAAGACAAATCAAATAATACCTGAATTTCTAAGTCTAAATTCATTAAGGTGATAGTGACTCTTGCAACTGTTTCAAAATTATTGGAAAATATGTCACTTTCTTGAAATGAACTTGCTATAAAAGGCAGCAAATAGGTCTTTATAAGGAGTTTCTGAATCTGATTTGGTTGACGGTATTCGGCAAAGTTGGCGAAATCCAGGAGAACGCAGCAGCAAGTTCTGTGAAAGGCCCATGAAACTGGAGCATAACCAGTAGAGAACAAGTGACTATAAAGAAAGACATAAATGTTAGCATCTGTAATTCTGCCAGGACATCACAGTCTAGACACAGGCAAGCAATAAAAAAGAAAATGACAATCTTTGCAAATAGAAGTATGTCAAGACTGAGCAAGACTTGCAGCAGCTATCGGATTGCTGCGATGGATTTAATAGACAGGTAAAAAATGTTACAGACAGACCAAAAAGCAAAAATAAAGGAAAAAGAGAAGTATTTAGGGTAGAAAGTAAAAAGAGAGAAGCTCCTAGGCAGAGGCCCAAGAGAGATCTCATCTCCCTTCTTTAGCAATGGAGCATACTTTTTTCTCACCAAGAGTCCTTTCCAGCTACTTACATACTGAAGGTGGAATACTGGAGGTGTGGCATTTATGATGGCAAACTTAGCCTCCCTAGATCTCATTTTCCCCATATAGTCATCTATCATCCAAATTTTTCCCAAGAGCCAGTTTCTCAGTGTAGTCAGGAATGTATTTCTTTGCCTTTTTCTGAGACAAACAGCCTCAGCATTATCTCCAATTTTCTTTTGTATTACCATCTTGACCAGTAGTCCCCAACCTTTTTGGCACTAGGGACCAATTTTTCCACAGATGGGAGGAAGGTTTTGGGATGAAACTGTTCCATTCCTCATATCATGAAGAATGAGACTCGCATAAGGAGTGCACAACCTAGATCCCTCAAACGTGCAATTCACAAGAGTTTGTGCTCCTATGAGAATCTAATGCTGCTGATCTGACAGGAGGCAGAGCTCAGGTGGTAAGGCTCACTTGCCCCCCACTCACCTCCTGTTGTGCAGCCCGGTTCCTAACAGGCTATGGACTGGTACTGGTCTGTGGCCCTGGGGGACTATTTATTTAGGTCAATAACTTAAGTTCTACAACCTCTCGAAATATTCCTATACTTAGCCCTGTTCCAGACTTTTCTTTGGCATCAGAAGGTAATCAGGCCCCAGAAACAAAATCATGTAGTTGTTAAGTCTGGGTTCTGGAGTCAAACTGCCTGAGTTTGACTCCTATTTGCCAGCTATTCGCTTTTGAGTAAGTTATTTTCCTTCTGTTCCAGTTTCCTCATCTATAAAGTGGAGACAGTAACTGTATCTACCTCAGAGGATTGCTATGAGGAGTAAATGAGATAATTCATGTAGCGTGGTATGCAAGTATATAGTCCACATTTGGCACCTGTATTTGTCATTTGTTCCAAAGTAAGCCTTTAGGGGCAGAAAGTAGCACATCCTCAAAGGTAGATTAGCACAGTAGTTAAGAGGAGGAGCCAAACTGCTTAGATGTTTGTTAAGACTCTATCACTTACAGCTAAGTGGCCTTGGATGAGTTACTTAACTTCTCTTTGTCTCAGTTTCCTCTTCACCAAGTGGACATTATAATAGTACCTTTATCGTTGGGCTGTTGGGAGAATTATATGGAGTAACATATGCAAACCATTTAAAACAGTGCTTAGCACAAAGTCAGTGTTAAATAAATATTGGCCATTGTCATTATCTGACTTATCCACCAGCAGAAAAACAACCTGAGCCCGACGATAGCAGACTGTAAGTTGCCATCTAAGTATCAATCTCCTCTCTTCCTTAGTAACAAAATCCTAATTTTCAGTTGGGTATACTGTCATCTAAAAAAAAAAAAAAGACTATATTTCCTTGTCTCTTCTGCAGCGAGGCATAGCCATAAAACTAAGATATAAACACAACTGTTTGGTGGAACATCTGGCAAGGCTCCTTAAAAGCGGCTGACGGCACTCGAGGCACCCTTTACTATTCCTGCATGATAACAAGGTCTAGCAGCCATGACCATAACGTAGCCTTGAAAGCACAGGCTGTGGATAACAAAGCAGAAAGAGAGCAGCAGTCTGGGTCTCTCATCTTCATGGACTTGCCCCATCATCCCTCAGCTGCCTAACCAGATTTCCTATAATTGAGAGGATAAATTTTGGCTGTTTAAGACATTGTGTTTTAGATCTCTTGTTACTCATTTTGAACTCAATCCTCACTAAAACTTCACTGCTCGTATTTTATTCAATCTGGGGGAGTTCTTCAGTTATAACTGGTATGGTTTCTCTGTGGAAATGCAGTCAATCTGTGCTGTTCTACTTTTACAGGGTATTTTACAACATTACTACTGTTATGTAAAAAGTTCTACAATAGGCACTTATTTCATTAATTCTCATAGGCATTATGGTATCTATTTTAGAGATGTGCAAACTTATTCTGCACAGGATTAATGACAGTATTATGTCCAGTAACAACCTAGAAAATAAATTTTGATAACAAAAACATATTGCTTTAGATTCCTATAAAGAATATAGTGAGCCAGGCATGGTGGTTCACACCTGTAATCCCAGCACTTTGGAAGACCAAGACAGGTGGATCACCTGAGATCAGGAGTTCGAGACCAGCCTGGCCAACACGGCAAAACCCTGTCTCTACTAAAAATACAAAAACTAGCTAGGCATGGTGGTGTGTGCATATAATCCCAGGTACTAGGGAGGATGAGGGAGGAAAATCACTCGAACCCAGGACGTAGAGGTTGCAGTGAGCTGAGATCGCACCACTGCACTCCAGCCTGGGCAAGGAGTGATGAGCCAGACACCACGTCAAAAAAAAAAAAAAAATACTGTGAAGTTGTTTTATATATGCTACACCCTAACTATTAACAACAACTGAATTCTACTTTATGTGTTGGCTCTGAGTAAACACGGAGATAAACCTAACACAGCTTTTGCCTCCTTAGAAACTTCTAAAGTATCCGTGCGAAACATGCAGAAGACTGAACTAACTGCAAACATAACCATTTCTTTTTATATTTCTATAAAGTTTAAATCAGTATATACAGGGACAAGTTTACCTATTTCATAGAGTTGTTAACGAGATTAAATAATACCAGAAATGAACCCTAATGGTCTTAGCAGTTTGTTTCGTTTCTTTTTTAAGTGCCAAATTCCTTGGTCCAGTCTACATAGGCAGAACTAAGTCAATATACCAAGTAGTCAAATGGAACAAATACTATATTCATGGTGTTATGTAAAACATTTCACAAGATTTTTTTTTTTAAAGGCAAGAAATAGAGACAGATTAGTGACTACAGCAACTCTGATTCAGTAAGGGATCAGGTAGTCAGAGGAAGTTCAACAGAACAGGCAGGATTCCAGCCAGTCTAAGCTAAAGACAGAGAGGATTTAGCACATGCTACACACAATGTTGGTGCTTACTCACTGAGGGCATCGCTGCAGCAACCGGAATCATCAACACCGACACTGCACGGACAAAGTATGTAACGTATGTCTGAAAACGAGACATTCCAATTTTTTGTAGAGCATACATCTGAAGGGGTAGAACATATACATGCATTATGATTATTAAAATGTATATTAAATCAGACAAGCTTTAACATATAAACTGATTTTTGACTGGCCTCCATCTACACTTTAATAAAAGCAAAACACACACACACACACACACACACACACACACACACACACACACACACACACATATATATATATAAAACACTGATTAATTTATATGGCTGATCATTTTTTATTTTTTGAGACTGGGTCTTGCTATCAAACAGACCAGTTTGAGGCTGGTCTCAAACTCCTGGGCTCAAGTGATCCTCCCACCTCTTCCTCCCAAGTAGCTGGGATAATAGGCATGCACCAACCACTGCACTCAGCTTGATCATCCATTTTTAAACTCTTAATAACTGGCCTAGGTGGAAGGATCACTCCAGCCCAGGAGTTTGAGGCTATAGTGAGCTATGATCATGCCACCAAACTCCAGCCTGGGCAATAGAACAAGATCCTGTCTCTTAAAAAAATTAAAAATAAAAAAAATCACTTACTAATTATGTGAAATTCTTAAATGAAGGATTTTTGACACTTTGTACCAAAAAACAAGTGCAATGATTTATATGATAGCTATTGTCATAGTATTCTTCAAGCCCCACTTAAGAATTCTGCATAAGGATGGGGGCGGGGGGGTCGCCAGTAATCCCAGCACCGTGGGAGGCCCAGGCAGGCTGATCCTTTGATCTCAGAAGTTTGAGACCTGCCTAGGCAACACAATGAAACTGTCTCTACAAAAAATACAAAAATTAGCTGGGCATGGTGGCATGTGTCTGTAGTCCCAGCTACTCGGGAAGGAGGCTGAGGTGGGAGGATTGCTTGAGCCCAGGAGGCACAGGTTGCAGTGAGTTGAGATCACACCACTGTACTAGTGACAGAGTAAGACTGTCTCCACAAAAAAAAAAAAAAAGAAAGGGGAAAAAAAGAGACTTCTGCATAATTATGATTCTAGAGCCAAACTATGTAGTTTTACATTTTTATGCCTCACTTTCTCCATATTAAAAAAGGATAATATTTAGTTTACAGGGTTATTTTAGAAGTAAATGAGTTGATTAATGTAAATTGCTTATAACGATGCCTTATGGCCAGGAACAGTGGCTCACACCTGTAATCCCAGCATTTTGGGAGTCTGAGGCAGCAGATCACTTGAGGACAGGAGTTCCAGACCAGCCTGGCCAACATGGTGAAACCTCGTCTCTACTAAAAATACAAAAAATTAGCTGGCTGTGGTGGTGGGCACCTGTCATCCCAGCTACTCAGGAGGCTAAGGCAGGAGAATCGCTTGAACCTGGGAGGCAAAGGTTGCAGTGAGCAGAGATCACATCACTGCACTCCAGCCTGGGCAACAGAGTAAGACTCTGTCTCAAGAAACACAAAACAAAACAAAACAAACCAAAACAATGCACAGACAGTGTATGTTAAGTAAGAATAAGCCTTTATTTTTCTTTTAGAGATGAGGTTTTCTGTTGCCAAGGCTGGAGTACAGTGATGGGATCACAGCTCACTGCAGCCTCCATCTCTTGGGCTCAAGCAATCCTCCTGAGTCAGCCTCCGAGTAGCTGGAACTAGAAGCACATGCCACCATGCCCCACTATGAAAAACTTTTATTAGTCCTTAGATAACATAGAGGAAAAGACTAGAGGATTGACACTGATTCACTATAACCTTGTGCTTATCACTTCCTTCTTTCTACCAAATATTTACTGAATACCAACCACAGTGACTGCGCTACATGCGCTTAGGGAAACATGTTTAGACTACAGGTGGAGTCTTTCCTCAAGAAACTTTCACTCAAGAGCTTATACTCTAACATTCATTGTACTTGTCTGAAAAAATAAGGAGTATATTAGATTTCACAAACGGGTCAGTGGTCATGAGGTCTGGGAGATCTATACTCAGGTAAATCATTTTTAAGATTTCTTCCAGTTCAGTCTGTTCTACTCAGAGTCTGAGAACAATAATATGAAATTATATGCACAGTTTCCTAAAACTGCTGAGTAAAGCAGCCTGCCATAAGGGTTAAGACATGACTGACAGGGCTGAGCACACTGCTCACGCCTGAAATCCCAGCGCTTTGGGAGGCTAAGTGGGTGGATCACCTGAGGTCAAGAGTTCAAGACCAGCCTGGCCAACATGGTGAAACCCTGTCTCTACTAAAAATACAAACATTAGCCGAGTGTGGTGGCAGGCGCCTGTGATCCCAGCTACTCGGGAGGCAGAGGTTGCAGTGAGACAAGACCACGCCATTGTACTCCAGCCTGGGCAACAAGAGCAAAATTCTGTCTCAAAAAAAAAAGACATGACTGAAAGGTCACATTTTCTGTGTATGTTTTCCCTATTTCATCTTATAAAGACATTCAATGACTTTTCTAAGGGCATAAAGCAAGAAAAGGGCCGTCAGGGCCTGACAGTATTCCCCGCCTACAAATTCACATATTAAACACCCACACGGAACACCACTCTAAGAAAATAACCAGATTGGGCATCTTCATTACTGTTTTTACCAAAAGCAAATCACAAAATTCTATGTATCAGAATCATATAATTTTGAAGCTGAAAGAGACTTGGAAATGCACTAATTCAGCACTTTTAATTTCGAGAGTTCTCAGGCCCAGAGAGGTTAAGGGACAGGCCTAAGACAATGTCTGACCTAGAACCAGGAACCAAGGGATCTCACTTCTAAGTCAGAGCTATCTTCACCAACTCAAACAAAAATATATTTGATGTCAGAACAGCAGCAACAAAAACCCCAATAAATGGCAAACAAATTTCATTTAAAACCACTGACCTCCACTATTAATAAATTGATGACACCAACAGAGATAGGCAGAATCCAAGTGGAGTCCGGTGCAGTGAGGTCAGGAAACCACAGAATTCCGCCAGTAGCTAACTGTTCCGGAACAGAAAAACCTGCTGAAATAGTTTTACAAATAAAACAATAGAAGTCCTAAAAACAGCAGAGAAAAATATATAAGACATGAATAAGAAGTCTAACGATTCCAATAAGGTATCCCTCACAGGAAAGATCTGCACTGGTTTTATTTCGGCTTTTCACTCACAATATATATATTTTTTCTCAATACAAAATGTTGTTCTCAACACAATCAATCTGTTTACACTTAAGATTTTACATTCTATACCCTTATAAGGAAGACAGTAAATGTATCTTAATTATGAAAAGTATGTGTTTTTTTGTTTTTTAGTACAAAGACAATATTAGAGAACTTATTTGGGAAAAGACTTCTACAATAATTACCTTCTGAATGTGTTGCCCCTGTGCTAAAATTCCGGAGAGCAACAGACATGAAGACCCATACTGGAATCTGAATCCAAACCAACACAGTGGCTTTGAAAGGGTGGCAGTTATCTCGAACATATATCTCTGAAACTAGCCTCCTCATATTCTTTAGATAAGTGAGCCTAGATTGGGATGAGTGGAGAAAAAGGGAAAAGAGAAAATGTCATTTGACTAAGAATTATGCTTTATTCCCATAGCACAAATAGCTCCTGCTGTAGTTATTAGCTAAAGGATTTGTATAAGGGTTTCAGCTGTCACAGCCATGTTAAGGGGTTGCCTAAACAACAGGCAAATAAGTCCTTTTATCAAAATTTCTACAGTATTGTACGCAAGTTACATAACAATCTGAAATTGTCAGACTACAGGCTTTGTCTCTGGTGGTCTTTAGCTGATTAGGCTTTAACAGTGAATATCACTACTGACATAGTATAACTACAATTAATATTGGAAATATGGAAGCTAAAAGCAAATTTTAATCAAATCTCTCCACTCCAGCCAAACTTAACCACTTCATCCCCGAATATACCTTTGGGAGCTATGTAGTTTTACATTGCGTATGCTCTTGGCCTGTCAAAATAGTCTCTATTATTCAATCAACTATCTCACAGAGACATTTTTAATCTATTTCTCTGTTAACCAGATTAGTTACTACTGTTTCTTTCCTGAAATCTTACTTTCTAGACTACAGTTTTCCTTCCGGTCCAAGAGAATAGGAGTTAAAAAACAAATAAAAATGGCCAGGCGTGGTGGCTCACATCTGTAATCCCAGCACTTTGGGAGCCTGAGGTGGGCGGATCATGAGGTCAGGAGTTTGATCAGCCTGACCAATATGATGAAACCCCGTCTCTACTAAAAATACAAAAATTAGCCCGGCATGGTGCTATGCACCTGTAGTCCCAACTACTCTGGAGGCTGAGGCAGAAAAATCACTTGAATCCAGGAGGAGGAGGTTGCAGTGAGCCGAGATTGTGCCACTGCACTCCAGCCTGGGCAACACAGCAAGACCCTGTCTCAAAAAGCAAAACAAAAACAAAACAAACAAAAAAACAAAAACTAAAGTATTCTTGAGGGGGAAGTGTTCTATTTTATTCATTTTTAAATCTCCTGTATCATACAATTTGTACAAACCAACCATTCAAGTTTTTCTGAATTTAGTCATATTATAGTGCATAATAAAACAGTACACAAAAACATTCTAGGTCCTTCATAATTTCACATCTGCCTATTCTTCCAATTTTATCTCTTGTTTTACTCCTCTAGACACTTGCATATTCTGGTCCCTGGATGACTTTAGTTCATCCAACAAATCAGACTTCCACATTAGCATGCCTTTAGAAGTATTGTATTAAATCATTTGTGTGAAAAGCCCACTTTCCTAGCTGTCCATCTGACATACTGTCCATCTGACATGTTTCTTCCCAGAAAGAAACATCTATAAGGATGTATCTGGACAACCATCCTGACAGTGCTGCTCAAAAGGTGCCACAGTCTTACCTAGGCTGCGCTGGTAACCAGGCAAGCAGCTATTAATTTGCTTCTTTTGGCCTATGGCTGAAGCTTTTGATCGGTAAAATTTCAATTTTTACCAAATGAAGACAAAAATCACCATGATTTTTTTAAATGTCAGGTCTTTTTAACACTAAATAAAAATAGGACATGATCTCATATTAAAGATAGTTGGGAAATTTACACCTATACAGATGAAAATACATGGATAACAATACGTACATAACACAGATTGATACTACAAAGCCCTTTTTTCATTGCTGTAAAAAGGAGAATAATTTGTCACAGTCTAGTAAGGATTAGAATTTGGGAAACTGATTAAGGAGTAGCTTAGGTTGACTGAAGCAGGAGAGCCTGTAAGTTCCCAGTGAATGAATGCAGACATACTTGGGCACAACCAAACTCCCTTAGATTGGGGCTTTCCAAGAACCCAGGCAGACAACTGCACAGAATAACCACAATAGATGGACAACACCTTGGCTATCAAAGTGTTTCTACTGCGGCACTTACGTTTTCTACCTCCTGTTTCCTGTAAGCTATTACCTGCTGTCTCTTTTCTAAAAGGTCAAGATTGTAAATAATCTGTGTCATTTGTTGACCAATATCACAACAGAATGGCAAAGTATCTTCATCCTGCCAGTGCTTCCTTGATGCTAGCTCCTTGTACATAATCTTGACTTTCCTGCCTGACTCTGCTTGATGATCTACCTCCTTGTACATAATCTTTATATAGTAGTTAGTTCACTGACATTATTATTTGATTACAGGTCTTTTTCAATAGGCTGGAATCCCTAAATAATAGGAACATGCTCTTCTTATCTGTCTCTTTATTTCTTTGTCTTCAGTCCAGCATATGAAACTATCACGCCAGATAATAACTTATTAAAATATAAAAAAGTAGGCCGGGCGCAGTGCTCATGCCTGTAATGCCAACACTTTGGGAGACCAAGACTAGCAGATCACTTGAGGTTAGGAGTTTGAGACCAGCCTGACCAACATGGAGAAACCCCATCTCTACTAAAAATACAAAGTTAGCTGGGCGTGGTGGCGCATGCCTGTAATCCCAGCAAATTAGGGGGCTGAGGCAGGAGAATCGCTTGAATCCAGGAGGTGGAGGTTGCTGTGAGCCGAGATTGCACCATTGCATTCCAGCCTGGGCAACAAGAATGAAACTCTGTCTCAAAAAAAAAAATAATAATAATAATATATATGTAAAAGAAACACTTTACTGCCAAAAACTATAGAATACTCAAACTTATAATTAATACTGCCATTATGTACGTGTGTGTATGGTCTCATGTGCACATAATTAGCTTACCTGGCAACTCTTTTGGACCACCCCAACTGACTTGCACGAATTGCAACTTCTTGGTTAAGATGCTTGGCAATAGTTTTTATTTCTGGCTGCAAATTTTCCACCTAGCTAAAAAACAGATTTTGTTATGAGCACATAAAGGACCTTCATAATCACTCATAATTTTTCACACTATTCCCTTGAGTCATTTAAAAATGTAGTTTATGATCATGTCAAGAAACCTAAGTTTAAACACATGATGTCAATTTGCTTAAAATGTCCTCATTCAGAAATTCAAAATGTCTACTTATCCATGTGATCATGGGCAAGTAAGCTCTAAAATCATGTTCCCTCGCATATAAAATATATAACAGCATCTACTTTACAGGATTAGAAGTATTACATGAGGACTGCATCCTGGGCTTTACTGTTCCATCTCTAGATTTCCTAGTAATGTAAGCGGAGAAAACTACAGTCTGTTAAGAACCTTTAATACGCTGTGATAGACACAAAGCAAAAAATAAAAATTGTATTTATTCCTGCTCTGTCACTGACTTAATGTTGCTGCTGATTCCGTTCCTGTTCTGTTTCCGATTTTTTTCCCCCAATGCTCACAACCTGAAAACATGAAAGCCACTATTTTTTAACTATCCCATTTGAATAATCAAGCACTTTAACCCTTTTCATCTGACCTGCTTTCATAACGTTGCAAAGTAGGCAAGGAAGGTACTGCTATCCCGATTCCTCAGAAAAAAGGATTCAGCATTTAAAGGTCAAGTGACTGTGACCAACCAGACACAGTCTTAGTCGGGCGTGGATAGGAATCAAGTTCGCAAACTGCTAATAGTATGCAGACATACTGTCTGTTAAAACTTTTAAGACACGAATTTTATAGGTTTCGCCAAGACAATTTCTTCTGCCACTGACTGCTTTGTTTCCACTCTCTGAGTAACTTCAGTAACCACTTGTGCTCGGAGCACAAACCCAACAGGGAAAACGAAATGACAGGTGCATGTGTACAAAATATCTTATTTAACATACCTAATGCTAAATTTTTTTAAACTCTTAAATGGTCACGATGATTAAACACTAAGCACTGCAGCAGGCAACATTGTGGGATCGAAAACCCTGAGTGAATGTCGACTTTCTTCTACTGCAGGGGTTGCCGCGCAGGGCACGCGCACAGATCGGCGCCCCTCACCTTGGCCAGGATGTAGTGCTGGTAGGCGGCCAAGGGCAGCGTGACTGCTCCCCGCAAGGCCACGGTGGAGAGCAGAATGCCGCCCCACCAGGGCAGTCCCGTGGTGGCGTGCACGCCGAGCAGTATTTCCTCCGCAACCCGCACCGGCGAAGAAGCGGCCAGGGCCTCGTACCAGCCGTTCCCATCTACTGCAGAGACTGGTGCCACTGCCCACACTGGGAGAGTGGGGCGCTTGGCGCTGCGCGTAGGAACTTGCGCAAGTGGCGGGTCCCCAGCCCGAAGCTGCAGGGCAGGGAGTGGCCGCAGCCACCGACCGCCAAGCCGGCACAGCATTTCTGCACCACGGCGGAGCCCAGAACCCGGGCCTCACAATCCAGCGAACATGCACCGGCCGGCCAAGGCGGACAGGCGCATGCGTCAGAAACAGCGAGCATAAAGGGCCCGCACGCCCGCTGGCAGCTGCGACTGACCTTCCCGCTCAAGCCGGTGACGACTTGCGTCGCAGTGGATATGACGCAAGAGATAGGGAAGTCCCGCCTTTCCCACGCGGCACTGGGCAGGCGTACTGCGCACGCGCGAAACTTTCCCGCTGCCAGGGTGGAGTTACTCCGAGGCCGGACCAGACTGCAGAGACATGGGTGGAGCCATGTCTAAAGTTCGTCTTCACTGTTTAACTGTCCATTCTAGTTCACTAAAGCTAATCGTCATTTGTAGTGTAATCACCTTTGATTGGTGTTTTGTGACCAGAAGCTGATCCCCAAACTCTTTACGTGCACTTGATTGCTTCCGCTAGAGAATAAGATAGATTATAATACCAAAGAGTAACACGTTGCTAAAATGCCGGCCTGGAGAGTGACGCATGTTTCTTGCTGACCCTGAGTGTTAATAAGCATGCTTAAAGCACGACGAAATGGCCTATCTGTTCCAGTTGGTATTTTGAGCACCACCTGCAAACTCAATTTCTTCAATGTTTTGTGTTCCATTATAAATAGCAGCAAAAATCTTTTAGTAAGATAAAGTGTCATGTCTTGATTTAAGGGAAACTTATCACTGGCAGTATCGATGGCAGTGCGGTGAATTCCTTACTAGAGTTTACTTGTATCCGATATAAGCTTTAAAGAGCCTGAACTCAGCATTAGATGTCTTCTAGTCAAAAGGAATACGTTGAATCTACATGGACTATATAGATTGTACTTTTGTGTTCCTGGAAACAACAAACCGGAATGACACAGAGGAGGTTCCTCACAGAAGGGTCACCCCAGACTACAGAACAAAATATGTTGTGAGGAGCAAACACTGATTTTATATATTTATTTAGTCAAGCCTCCAGCAAATGTTGAGTAATGTCAAACGGCAGCTATCGTTTGCCCTTCACTGTGCACCTAACCAAGGGTACCCTATGATCACTTTCTCAGGATTCTGGAAGTCATCTGCTTTCCAAACTGACTGATAAATCTATACATGAATTTTTAAACGTGTTTAAACACACATACACATGCTATATATAAACCTCTTCTAAAAGAAGAACCTACCAATTTATTTCTTCATCCATTTATTAAGCTAACAAAAAAGCCATCAGTTGCGACTGACTACTGTTCATAATCTGAACCGAATTTTAAAGCTATTCTTGCTAGGCACAGTGGATCACACCTATAATCCCAGCACTTTGGGAGGCTGGGGTGGAAGGATACCTTAAGGGCTGATCCTGGCAACATGGCATGACCTCATCTCTACAACAAATACAAAAATTAGCCTGATGTGGTGGCTTGCACCTGTGGTGTCAGCTACTAGGAGGTCGAGGTGGGAGGACTGCTTGAGCCCCCTGAGTCCAAGGCTGCAGTGAGCCATGATCGAGCTAGTGCACTCCAGCCTGGGTGACAGAGCAAGCAAGACTCCCATCTCTTAAGAAAATAAAACAAAACTGTAAGCTGTTCTACAATCCCTAAGATTTAATTTTGTGGAGTTGTATCAGGGGTCAGAAATGGGACTTTAGCATAGGAACACATTTTTTGCTACATATTGTGTTCATGTTACATTCTCATTTTTAAAAAGTATTTCCTTAAGTTTGAATATTGTGATCTAAATAAAATTTATGAACATTTAATTTCTGCTAAATGTAGGAACACATTTTTGCTATATATTGTTCATGTTATTCTCGTTTAAAAAACTATTTCAAGTTTGAATATTATGATCTAAATAAAATTTATAAATATTTAACTTCTGCTAATTTCATCTACATGTGTATAAACACGTTTCTTACTCCATATAACGAGGATCATTAGAACTTGCTATCTACTTGGTAGACGATGTTGGGGGAAGTATTTGTCAATTGTAAAGCCCAATGCAAAAGAAAGTGTTACTACTAATGTATAGGTACTGTTTATACAACACTGTGATTATCTTATATCTTTTGAGTTTCAGAGTACAGTACAAAATGACCATACAACTACTGAGTGAACCAACTGAAATCATTTGTCAATCCTCTTTGTAAATGAACTTGTGCAATGTATTTAAACATTTTTAAAAGTTCAACATTTATAATTAGCTTATTCCAGTCTTTGATATTAGTGTTATGTCAGTTAATTTCTCAACTTTAAATTCCTTAAGAGACTATATATTATTTTCCTTCTGCAGTCTCTGTAATTCTTAACCATCATGGTGCAAACACAGAAATGGAGCTTGCTACATTGGACATGAACACAGGAATGGAGTTTTTGTTGAGACCCCAATGTGACAGTATTTGGAGGTAGGGCCTTTGGGAAGTAATCGATCTTAAGGGTAGAGCTCTCGAATTGGATTGGTGCCCTCTTAAGAAGAAACAAGGCTGGGCATGGTGGTTTATGCCTGTAAATTCCTGTGCTTTGGGAGGCTAGGATCACATGAACCTGAGTTTGAGGTTGCAGTGAGCTATGATCACGCCACTGCACTCCAGCCTGGGTGACAGAGCACGATCTTGTCTCAAACAAAGAAAAAAAAAAAAAAGGAAAAGACAAAAGCAAGATGACCTTTTTTTGCCCTACATGAAGAAACTGAAAAGGAGAAAGCCATCTGCAAACCAGACAGAAGGCCCCCAACAGAAACCATAAAGGCTGGATGTTGACATTAGACGTTGTAGCTTTCAGAACTGTGAGATAAATTTCTGTTTTTTAAGTTCCTCAGTCTGCAGTATTTTTGTTGCAGTAGCCTAAATTAAGTGCTCAAAATTTGAATACAGGCTATCATTATCATGTAATCATTTAGGCTTCTCGTTTCCCAAATATGCCTTCTGAAATGTTTGTCAAAAAACTAAATGACTGTAGCCTACTAGGGTGTGTGTGCGTGTGTGTGTGTGTGTGTGTGTGTGTGTATATATATATATATATATATATATATATATATATATACACACACACATACATACACCTTTAAGAAATGTTTTCATGAGCAATTGTTAGTGATTTCTTAGAATCAGTTAAGATTTCAGTTTTTCTTTCTTATTTAGGGCATTATTTCTCAAAACGAAAGCTATCTAATCTAGAATTGGCTTTTTTCTCTTTATTGAAAGACATCCGCTTGCCATCTTTCTTATCATTGGTTTTCAAGCATTGAATATGCAAAGCTGGCTTTTGTTTTTCAAAAGTGTGAATTCATTTAAAAGTATAATATGGAACCTCCTACACCATAGATATTAGGTCTGTATTATGTTACATTATAAAGGTATTCTGTTAAAGCCACAGTGGCACATTTTCCTTTACACTTATCCAAAATTCAAGTGATCGTATATTTGCAATCAAGGGGTACAACACATTAAGACTTATTAAAGCACTGATGATGCTCCCACTTAAATTCCAGTCACCTGAGTTAATGAAATGCTATGACTTAAGCAACCATTTATCAATAGGATATGTACTTCCAAAGACACGAAGGAACATTCAGAATTTAGTATCAGGGACAGCAAACATCACAAGTGTTAAGATATCTGCATAGATTCATTGACCTAAAGTAAGAATATATTGAGAATGGAATACTGAATCTCTGCTTATAGTGGTTTTAAAAGCAGTGACTTGGTTTTTCTTTGCTATTTTAATCATTCTGAAATAATCTTACTTTTAAAATCTGTTATTTAAAACAATGTTTTGGTACATTTTAAATGTTCTGTAATGCCAGATCTGTGGGAATAAGAATGTTATGAAAAACATCAACCTGGGATTTAGATCTGAAGATATTTTATAACTTTGAGTTTTCCTGTTTAGTCCAACCTCTGTACTGTTTTAAAAAATAATATAGGGTACTACATTTTTACAAAATGTATATTTAGGATATTTGAGTCAAAACACAGATGGACTATTATTTTTGTGAAGAACAAGACAGGATTAGTTAATAAGCTATTTACCTTTTCCAAAGAAGAAAAATGATTATAAGTATAGTCATTTACAAAAAAATTAATTTTCATGTATTAATAAAAACAACTTTTCAGTAATGGGAAATAGGAGGGGAAATTTCTTTCCTATAAACATTTAAATCAGTGTTTGTAAATATGTTGAGTATGTCGAAATGTATGTTGAAAAGGCACGAAATGTGGGATTTTATTGGGAATGGATGGTATAAAGTGATTATGGAGTAATTGAGATATTAACTATTTGGGGATTTAAGGTGTGAACTAACTCAAGTGTATGTCCAAGAATTAAATCACTTCTTAAAAGAATGATGTTGTCTGCATATACACCATTCCACATATTTTCAAAATTAAAAAAAAGACCTTGATGGTCTCAAAAAATTATGTTTTTTTTATTGTTCAAATAAAAGTGCACCGCATTACATCTGAAATATAAAAAATGTATTTGAAAAATGTTTCTAGTACAGATGTCTAAAACCATGGTATTGTACTAAACAAGCCCAATCCCAAAAACTAAATATGGAGCATTTTAATCTACATCCCTTGGCCCCACAGTTCTGAAGTAAAGAAAATACAGGGTTTTCCCCTCTCTTTTTTTAATAAGATACCCCATCTTAAGAAATTCAGTATTGTGAAACAACACAATTCATGTGTTGTAATAAATATTGGATAGCATCTGTTCTCCAGCAGGATTATCTTAACTAGAAAATAACCCTAGTTAACACAGGAAAGAATTAAGAAAAAAAAATTATGTATAGAATAGTGGTAAGTCATATATAAAATACTTTGTTAAATAACATTATTACATCCCTTTTTTAGTAAAGTGCTATAATTTTATTTCATAGCTATATTTATTTGTAGGCTATCTTTTAGCTCTCCCTTTAAATTTGGGCATATTAAACATAGGTGGAAAAACAAATTTATATATTCTAAGGCCACTTCTTAAAATAAAAGATATGAATGTAGTACTGTTTACAAATATCTGGGTATGTTTGAGAAGTCATCTTTTTATTCTTTACTGAGGCTTTGTTCTTTACTCAGATTTAAGAAATCATTTCATTTTCTTGACAACCAAGGAACCATATTAATATCATCAACTCTGGGTGATGTATACGAATTTTAGTTAGTGTTTATGTTTTACCAGTGTGAAATTTTATGTCTATTTTTTAAAATAGAAAAATAGACATATACCTTACTTGATCTTTATGCTTTCTTTTACATTTTAACCATATAATTAATTTTTCCATGAGACAGGGTAGGACACATAATCTTCTTGGATACATTACTGTTTATTGTTTCAAGTGGATGGAATATATAAATCTCACTGAGTAGTTTAGTGTGGCCCTGTATCTTATATAAACAGGTTAAATGGAGACTTTATATTGTAATCTGTGTATTCATGTATCTACCATAAATTGTCTTCATGACAAATGCAAAATTTCTTTTATTACTTGGCTCAAGTTAACTGTTGATCCTTTTCACCGATAATGTACAAGTGTAAAAAGCAGAAAGCCTTTAAAATTGAAGAAAGAAATAAGATATTTTCCACTAAATTACTGAAAATTGAAATTTTTATGTTGACTGTTGATGACTAAAAAGCCAATGTTAAGAATCAATATCATCCAATATAAAATAGTACATTGAATTGTTTAATAAACAGAATATTAAGAGCTTGTATATGCTGACTGGGAACAGTGGTGGCTTTTTAAATTCTCAAAAAGTCTAAACATTTTATAATTAGAAGAAACCACTGGTGATGATGAAGATGGTCCATCTCTCTGTAGCAGCCATTACAGTGAAAATCTTGACAGAACTTTTTCATTATCAGCAAGGTAATTTTACTGGTATTAGTGGTAAAGGTAAGGAGAGAAAAAAGAGTGAAGAGATAAGTGTGTATTAGTTTTAAAAGTGAGAAAAGGTAATAAAATGACATGGAAAAGCCAGAAATTTCTTCTTCTATATGTGCCTTGCTACAAATAAAATGAAAAGAAAGCAAGATGGGTATCTGAAAAGCCAATGTGGGGAAACATCCAATGATAATGCCCATTATTTTACTTTATACTTAAATTACACAAGTAGAAAAGTTATGCTTATTAATAGTTTAATGTATGAAGGAAACATCCAGATTTCTGAATATGAAGGTACATATCTCACATTAATTTAAGTCTACATAAAGTAGAGCCTCTATACTGACATATTGAAATTTACTTTCTGCTTCGCCTTTTCTGTTATGTAAACAATTGTACATTTATTTGCCATTCTAAAACTTCAGGATCAAGTTTACATAATTTTGCTAAATTTCCGTGTTTGCTCAAAAGCAGTTTACAGTACTAAAACCAACCAGCCAAAGAACAGCTTCAACAGAAAGTTATGTCCAAAGGGGCAGAGGGAAAGAAAAAAAGAAAAATGATAAGAAAAATGCTAACTAAGGTAAAACGGATGATGATGGGGAATGGGCAGTCACAAATGATCACAGAAAATAGGTCAGTTAGTAAGATCTTCTGCAAAAAGCCTACACACTTCAGTCAAGCACATCAGTAGAATGATTTGGGAGCATAATTTTTTTTTTTCGGCCACTGGTGATTTCCTCCAAATGAAAAGGAATCTGCAGGCTAACAAGCTGATCCTCATCAGCCAAGCTGGTTCATATGCACACTGTTCATGTGAGGTGCCCAGGGTCCAGTCCACACCTATGAATATAGAGCATGTATTTTACAAAATATATATTTAGCATATATTTTATTAAAACTCTTAGAAACTAAGGAGGTAGTCTTCAGTTTGCAACATACTAGGAACTAATGGGAAAAAAATGATAAAACCTTTTTTCTATTATTTTCCTACCTCTTATCCATCAAACAGAATCTGATTTACAACCTTTTTTAAAAAAAAAAAATCATTACCTGAGTATTTACAGATTCATGGTTGTGGAAGAAAAACAAATCAAAGATATTTAACATATACTAAGCTAAAATATACAAACATTTCTGTGAATTTTCAGAGTTATTTATAGTACCTTTAATAAATAACCTCTAGATGGCCTTTTCATACCACTAGTAAACTTTAATGTATAAAATCATATAATAATCACTTTGCAACTTAAAATCTTTCATTTACTATCTGCTACCCAGTAGAATACACTGTATCTTTCATAACTGAAACCCCAAACCTGACTTTGGTACCATTTCCCACAGCCCTGTGCTATACTGCAGCTATATTAAATTTCCTTTAATTTCCTCAGCTGCCCATATTCACCATACTCTCTTGCTATCATGAGTTATCTATATCCTATTTGTCTTTGCATTATTAAACACAAAATAAATGTTTGTTCACTGAACGATCAGCCTTACCGTTTGAGGGCCATTATTTTCCGTGGAGCTGGAAACCATCTTTATCAGTGAGTTCCAAGAAGGGTCTGCAGCATGAGGGCCATTAAATATGGGTCCTCCAGCACCATCAGGGATAGGTGCTACTGGCGGAATCATTGCATTTCCATACACAGAAAAAGGCATACCCTTAAAAAACGAAAACACATATATTAACATTCAGGTCATCGTTCTTTTTTCCCAATATTATCAATAGCCTTAAAATTGATATTTGAAACTTTACCTCATCCTGGGAATGTACAACTTATCTTAGATATCTAAAAATTATTACCCATAATATAATTTATTTTAACATTAGATTATACATATGCCTATTATATTGAAAATATTTTGTCAGAAAATCCTCCCTTAAAGAACTAGGACAACATCAGGACTTTACCCCAACTTTAGGAAAGTCCATGTAGCCTGCAGGAACATGCTGATGGAATGTACCAGAAGGAGTTACAATTCCTGTACTATCTCGCTCCATTGCTTGATGTTGTGAAAATACTCCTGGATCAGACATAGGTCTGTGGATGATAGGATTTCCCATCCCAGGGTTACACCAGTCTACTTTGTCTGAGGGCAAACAAAGAAGCAGAAACAAAAAGAGTTAATATTTAAAATCAACAGAAAATATTTTCTGTTTTTCTAATATTTTCCACATTGAACTATAGATTATTTCAATGTAATGGCATACTTTTATATATTTCCATGTTTGTAGGTAGTGACACAATAGTTTAATGAAATCATCTAAAAACTTCATATTATAAAAAAAAAAAAATCGAAGTACAACCTAAAGGGACTGAAAAGAAATATTAAGGTGTCCTTAATATGATGAAAGGAAGAAAAGAACATGCTTGCATTAGATATTTTCAGAAAGCAGTAATAAATGAATGTAATGAGAAAGGTCACATGGGGACAGAACTCTTCAAGAAGTGATTAGATACTCAAGACAACAACAAAAAAAATAGGAATACAAATCTTTTGGAAATGACTATGAGGCCGGGCATGGTGGCTCATGCCTATAATGCCAGCAGTTTGGGAGGCTGAGGCAGGTGGGTCACTTGAGGTCAGAAGTTTGATATCTGCCTGACCAACAGGGTGAAACCCCACCTCTACTAAAAATACAAAAATTAGCCGGGCATAGTGGTGCATGCCTGTAACCCCAGCTACTTGGGAGGCTGAGGCAGGAGAATCACTTGAATCTGGGAGGTGGAGGTTGCAGTGAGCCAAGATTGTGCTCCAGCCTGAGCAACAAGAACGAAACTCCATATCAAAAAAATAAAAAAAAAAAAAAAAAAAAGTGACTACGAAAGTTAAGTACTGTTTACATTATAGTTAAACGCATAAACTTAATTTCTAGAGATCAGGATAGAATATCCTACCTTGATTGCCACCAATCCCTTCAAAGGACCAGATGCCACTATGCCCTACTGATGTAGACAAATTGCTCCCAATAACAGATGGAGCTGATGTTCCAGTTTGCCTGATACGTGCAGAACGTTCAGTCCCAATAGGGACTGGAACTTTCCTGTCCTGAGACACATTGCTGGGCTTTTCTGACCCTAACGGTACTGAAGATGGGGCAGGAGATGGTGCACGAACTCCAGAGGATACTGACTGTGCAGAAGAATCTAGAGAAGAGATATTTTGAAATAAAATACAGGTCATCTATAGAACATGTAATTTTATAAAACCAAATCTTAAATTCAGGAGACATTTAAAATATATATTCTCAGAAAAACAAAATGTAAAAATAACACTTAAATAAAAATTATACACATTGAAATTTGGATAAAGTTCCATGACTTCAAGGTAGAATATGAAAGTGTTCAACTATACAGGTAATAAACTATTAAACTAAGTAATATTCAAATGAATTAACCCTTGACATTAAGTAAATGTTGTAGAGCAATAAGACATTTAAATTAAAAAATGAACAACAGCCGAATGGAGATGGCTAAAAATCACTGCCTGTACTGGCAATCTCCAAACTGTATTTCTTGGGAACACTTGCTTTTTGGTATGTTATGATGAAAAAACAAAGAGATTCAGCTATCTAATAAATTTGGAAAACCTAGCTTAAGAAAAAGAAATATGTTTCTTTGTTATTCATCCATTATTTATTTATTTTATTTTTTTTTAGAGACAGAGTCTTGCTCTGTTGTCCAGGCTAAACTGCAGAGGCACGATCATAGCTCACACTGCAGCCTCAAACTCCTGGGCTCAAGTGATCCTCCCACCCCAACCTCCTGAACAGCTGCGACTACTGGTATGAGCCACCATATGACTCCAGGGGAGTCATTGCCTAAGTCTATTTTACCTTGTGAGTACTTCACAGAACACACTTTTAGTAATAAGAATCTTTTTTATTTATCAAAACAAGGTGGAGTTAATATTCATTAGTGATTTAAGCTCAATACATTATTGAGAAACACAAAAAATAATCAAAATTATATTTTACGTGAAAAGCTTAAATATTAAAGCACATTTAAATTTAAATGGTTTAAGTAAAAAAGGAGTTTGAAGCTTGAAAATCAAAACTGTTACCTGCAGATTCAACAGAACTGCAGTTGAACTCCGAATTAGCCTATTATATAAAAGAGAAAAACCTATAGCATTCCTGTTGACAACAAAAGCACTTCAGAAAGAAAGCTATAACCTGAAATTTAAAAATGAGCTAAAAGAAAGAAAATGACATGAAGGAACAGCATCATTCAGAATTAGTAAAACGGAAACAATATGACAAAACTCAGGAAAGTATTAGAAGTAAAAGAATATTTCAGCTAGAGACTAAAAACTCCACAAATTCTGCAATTATACATGCAGTAGAAAACAGACAAAACTACAAGGAATATGGAGACGTGTAAACACAAAAGCATGTTTTTTTTTTTAAACTACATACTGAAAGGCCACACTTAAACCTCTAGGAAAAATCAACCCAAAACAACTAACACCAAGACACAGTCAGGGCAGGCAGGAAGGAAGGAAAAAAGGATGAACAAATGAACCCTGCTTTCCCCTAGATTCATCCCTGGGAGCCTCCTTTAACCTCTAGGTTCACTCTGGTTTCCCTTTCATTTCCTGTATCCTTCTAAAACCAAAGTAAAACAAAATAACACAACCTTCCACATTGTTTTGTTTTTTAAGAAATGGTCTTACTATGGTGCCCACACTGGAGTACAGTGGCTATTCACAAGCACAATCACAGTGCACTGCAGCCTCAAACTCCTGGCCTCAAGCCCTCCTCCCGCCTCAGCCTCCTACACATTCTATTTTAATAAACAGAATTACTAGGCTTGCCTGCTGACCTGCTCCATTTAAGAAATTTACTCTCTGCACAGATTCTGCCACCCCTCTAGCCATAGTTTTTACCAGATGATTCTGTTTTCTGCTTCCTATTTGCAAAGCTATTGGATTAAGGATATGCACCCATCCAGGAATGATCCATTTTAGGCTAGTCAATAATCTGACTGAAATAGCCTGATTTGAACATATGAGCTGAGCCAATCACATTCCTCATCAAAGAATGGGCAATTGAAGGGTTAACTGGTTTAATTAACTATGAAGTTGAACCATTGATGTCCATATGCAAGATAAGATTACTAAGAAGTTTAGGCGTAAAGAGAGCAGAATTCAAGAAACTCACAAGAAACAGACCATGAGTGAAAGACCATAAATCCTCTGAGAGAGAGAGAGAGAAAAGCTGCCCCTAAGTCCTAGACTGTTTGGAAGATGGTTCTGCATAGCCTTGTATAAACATCATTTTCCTTGAGATTCCCTGAATGGGTCTCTATATTCCTTTTCATGAAAAGAACCTAACCGAAATAATTTTCACATCTCTAATTATTATAATTTCTTCAATTCAAAAAAAAAGCAAAATTTAATTCAGAGCCATGTTATTTAAAAACATCAGCTTATATATTACACAAACAACAGGTTTCAGAGGGTGGGGCAGATCTAGGTTTTTGTGGGGTCTTAAGCGTACACAATTTTGGGAACCTTTTTTAGAATAATGCAAAATTACAAATAAAAAATCATGTACAGCACTTGGAAGTAGCCCATAAACTGAGGTGCCCTAAATATTTAAATGTCATTGGTATCATGGTAAATTCACCTCAGTTTAGAAATGATAAGAGTCCTGAATGAAAATTGAAAGAGCAATGTGATTTACAAATTCAAAAAGTGGGGCCACTGGGTGTGATGGCTCACGCCTAAAATCTCAACATTTTGGGAGGCAGAGGTGGGCAGATCACTTGAGCCCAGGAATTTGAGACCAGTCTGGACAACATGGTAAAACCCCATCTCTACAAAATATAAAAATAAAAAAATTAGCCAAGTGTGGTAGTGCACGCCTGTAGTCCCAGCTACTTGAGAAGCTGAGGTAGGAAGACTGGTTGGGCCCAGAAGGTGGAGGTTACAGTGAGCCAAGATGTGCCACTGGGTTCCAGCCTGGGCAAGAGAGACAGACCACGCCTTTAAAAAAAAAAAAAACAGTGGGCCAAGTGTTGTGGCTCACATCTGTAATCTCAGCATCTCTGCATTTTGGGAGGCCAAAGTGGGAGGATCTCTTGAGACCAGGAGTTCAAGACCAGTCTGGGCAACATAATAAGACCTCGTCTTACAAAAAAATAAATACATAAAAATAAAATGAAAACATTTGCTGGGTGCTATGGTAAGTGCCTGTAGTCCTAGCTACTTGAGAGGCTGAGGCAATAGGACTACTTGAGCCCAGGAGTTTGAATGAGGCTGCGGTGAGCTATGGTCATACACCACTGCATTCCAGCCTGGGTGACAGAGACAGACCTCATGAGAAGAGGAGGAGAGGAGAGATGAGAGTAAAGAGAGGAGACAAGAGAGAAGAGAACAAAAAGTGCTCCTACAGTAAAATTACACTGTAATTTCCTCACAGTTTAGTTCAGTGTTTATTAAACATACCCTGAATTTAATCAGGAACAAATAGTAGGAAATAAAAATAAAAGGCATTCTAGCAAAGAGTTTTTCTTTGAAAGTTAAAGAAAGGCTCAGAGAAGAGTTCCAGATTATTTGAGACTAAAGAGATACGGAAATTAAGTGTAACTTGCAGTCCTAATTAGAATCTTGGATGAGAGAAAATAATAAAGTTATTATTGTGATAACTGATGAAAAGTAAATATGGACCATAGATAATAATATTATAAAATATAAAGTTTGCTAAATATAAACACTGCATCATAGTTGTGGAAGGGAACATAATTATTCTTAGGAAACTAAGTTATTTAGGGGCAAAAGGGCTTGACGTCTACAACTAACTCTAAAGTAGTTCAGAATAAAATAGTTTTACACACACACACAGAGGAATATATAATGAAGAAAGGAAGTAATGTAGTTTAATTGGTGAATCCGGGAAAAATATATAACAGATCCTTGAGGTATTCTTGAAAGTTTAAAATTATTGATTACAAAACCTGAGAGACATAATCAAATGCAATATGTGAGCCTTGAGTGGTTCCTGGTTCAAGAAAGAAACATCTATAACAAATGTTTTGAGGGTGGGTGCGGTGGCTTATTCCTGTAATCCCAGCACTTCCGGAGGCCAAGCTGGGTGGATCATGAGGTCAGGAGTTCAAGACCAGCCTGGCCAACATGGTAAAATCCCGTCTCCACTAAAAATATAAAAATTAGCCAGGTGTGGTGTTGGGCCCTGTAATCCCAGCTACTTGGGAGGCTGAGGCAGGAGAATCACTTGAACCCGGGAGGTGGAAGTTGCAGTGAGCCGAGATCGCGCCACTGTACTCCAGCCTGGGCAACAGAGTGAGACTCTGTTTCAGGGAAAAAAAAAAAAAAAAGTTTTGAGATAATTGAAGATATCTGAATATAGAGACTGATTTCTTTTTTTTTTTCTTCTTTTTTTTGAGACAGAGTCTCTCTCTGTCACCCGGGCTGGAGTGCAGTGGCATGAACTCGGCTCACTGCAACCTCCACCTTCCGGGTTCAAGCAATTCTCCTGCCTCAGCCTCCTGAGTAACTGGGACAACAGGCACGTGCCACCCCGCCAGGCTAATTACATTTTTAGTAGAGACGGGGTTTCACCATATTGGCCAGGCTAGTCTTGAACTCCTGACCTCGTGATCCACCCACCTCGGCCTCCCAGAGAGCAGGGATTACAGACGTGAGCCACTGCGTCTGGGCTAGACTGATAATTTTTACTGAATTCATGTTAACCTATTAGGTATTTGATAATGGTATCATGGTTGCATTAAAAAAATCCTTAAGTGATAAATGTTTTTAGGTCTGAGTGTCATATCTGCACCTTATTTAGGAATGGTTCAACAACAAGATGGTAGAGAGAGAAAATAAATATAACAAAATAATTTGGGAAATTTAAGTGAAGGGAATATGGATGTTCCTTGAACTATTTCACTTTTCTTTGGGTCCGAAATTTTTTAAAACAAAATAGTTACTGGAATGTGGCAACAATAAAAGCAAATGTAATAGCCTCAATGATATTCTGTATCTACAATGTAACAATATATTCAAAAGCATGTATTAAAAACCTAACCTGGCTGGTGCAGTGGTACACACCTGTAATTCCAGCACTTGGGGAGCTGTGCAGGATAATTAATATTCTATATGACTGCCATTATTTGAAAAATACAAGAAAAACTATGAAGATATAAATTTACTGCATGCCACAACTTACCTCATGTTTTAACTGGCAATGTACTTTGATATGTGTCTCTAAAATAATTAAAACTTTTTACTCTTTTATTCAGTTAATTTGGTTAACTATTACCCATTCTAGTATTCCTACTTAGAAGAAATCTGGCAGTTTTTTTTTTTTTTAAAACTTGAGTCTTATTATAATTTCCTTAAGAGATAAGCAACATTACATCTTTACCTTGAAAACAAACATATCTAACCTTACTACGGAATTCTCTTAACTTGAGTTAAATTCCCTATTGCTGACTGATCTTCATTGGTTTGAAAATATAGGCTGGGCAGATGGCTCATGCCTGTGAGGCTAAGGTGGGCAGATCACAAGGTTAGGAGTTTGAGACCAGCCTCAGCAACATAGTGAAACCCTGTCTCTACTAAAAATACAAAAATTAGGTGGATGTGGTGGCACACGCCTATGGTCCCAGCTACTAGGGAGGCTGAGGCGAGAGAGAATCACCTGAATGCCGGAGGTGGAGGTCGTAGTAAGCCGAGACCATGCCACTGCATTCAAGCCTGGGTGACAGAGTGAGCTCTGTCTCAAAAAAAAAAAAAAAAAAAAAAAAAAGGCGCTGTGGCTCATGCTTATAATCCTAGCACTTTGGGGGGCTGAGATAGGTGGATCGCCTGAGGTCAGGAGTTCGAGACCAGCCTGGTCAACATAATGAAACCCCAGCTCTACTAAAAATACAAAAAATTAGCTGGGAGTGGTAGTGTGTGCCTGTAATCCCAGCTACTCTGGAAGCTGAGGCAGGAGAATCACTTGAACCTGGGAGGTGGAGGTTGCAGTGAGCCGTGATTGTGCCATTGCACTCCAGCCCGGGCAACAAGAGTGAAATTCCATCTCTCAAAAAAAAAAAAAAAAAAAACCCACAAAGAAAATCTAATCACTGCTTCAAAAGTCTGCCTGTAATTATGTGATAACGTGAAATCAGTTGTGTTGTTTATGCAGATGAGATTTTTTTTTTTCTTTTGCTCTGTTGCCCAGGCTGGAGTACAGTGGTGTCATCTTGGCTCACTGCAACCTCTGCCTCCCGGGTTTAAGCGATTCTCCTGCCTCAGTCCCCAAGTAGCTGGGATTACAGGTGCATACCACGATGCCTAACTAATTTTTGTATTTTTAGTAGAGATGGGTTTTTGCCATGTTGGCCAGGCTGGTCTTGAACTCCTGACCTCAGGTGATCCATCTGCCTCCGCCTGCCAAAGTTCTAGGCAGAAAGCCACTGTGCCCAGACTGGATGAGATTTAAAGATGAACTAAAAGGATGTAATTTTCACACTTAAGGGTAGATATCTTTCTCCTTGGAAGCTGTATTCTCAAAACTAAAAGTAAACATAAATTAATAACAGGTATAAGGATTAATTTTTTTCCCTCTAAAAATGATACCTCAGGACAGGAGTGGTGGCTCACACTTGTAATCCCAGCACTTTGGGAGGTAGGAGGATTGCTTGAGTCCAGGAGTTTGACAAAACCAGGCTGGGCAACATAGAGACCCTGTCTCTAATAAGAATAAATAATAATCCCTCTTAGAAAAACTTGAATATTTTAGGTTTGATATAACCTAGGTTGATTCTAATCATTTAAATATCAAGAAATTTTTTTGAAATTCCACAGACTGCCAAGAGTACACATTACATTTTTATGGTATTAAAACTGTGAGGAGGTTTAAAACCTGCTGTTTTTAAGAAAACATATATGCAGATTCTTATGGAATTATAGTGCATAAAACTCACCATTTGATGCTGATGAACACGGAGTCAACAAACTAAGCGGGGAAAAATGCTGTCTGTTAAAGTTAGCAGCTGTGGGTGCTCCTCCAAGGGGTGCCCCAGGTCCGTACATCTGACCTCCTGAAAGGTTTGAGGCAAAATTTCCCAAATGTGTTGAAGAAGGTGTTACAGAACCATATGGCGAGTCCATATTGACAATACCTATAATGTAGAAGGTCACGATAATTTATAATAGTTACCCCTACAAGAAATAGACACACCCTACTTGGCCCTAAATATATTCAAAACTATTTCATATTATTAAAAAAAAAAATCCCGGCTGGGCATGGTGCCCCACATCTGTAATCACTTTGGGAGGCCAAGGTGGCAGGACTGCTTAAGGCCAGGTATTCAAGACTGGTCTGAGCAATACATCAAGACCCCACCTCAAAAAACAAAATACAAACAAACAAAAAAATGCCTGTAATCCCAATACTTTTGGGAGGCCACGGTGAGAGGACTGCTTTGAGCCCAGAGTTTGAGACCAGGCTGGACAACACAGTGAGACTGCCTCTACAAAAAAAAAACAAAAAAAACAAAAAAAACAAAAAAAAAACAAAAAAAAAAAACCACCAAATTAGCCAAGTGTGGTGGTGCGTGTTTGTAGTTCCAGTTACTTGGGAGGCTGAGGTGGGAGGATTGCCTGAGCCCAGGAGGTTAAGGCTGTAATAAGCTGTGATGGCACCACTGCATGCCAACCAGAGTGACAGAGTGAGAACCTGTCTCACACACACAAAAAATGACAACTATATAGATAATTATAAAAGGAACAATTATCACATTATACTGTTAAATTCAAATTATAATTTACTGGGAACAAATTATACTCTTGACTGCAGCACTTTCAGCACTAGTGGGCATTAATGTTTTAGTTAAAAAGGATCAGTTAATTTTCCTTTACATGGGCTTTTTGTCAAAGTGGACTTTTGTTGCCTTTACTGATCATAAAATTAATGCCAACTTATTTTAAAAACCCAAGCCCAAAAACCATATATGTAACAGAAACGGGAACTTCCAGGATTTCCTGTTTCAGAAACAAATGTGTATCTGTGAGAGAGAAAAAGAGGAGGAAGAATAAATGTTTATCTTAGGGATCTTTAGAAAACATTTTTTAAAAAATGTTTATTTTTAGGAATAAAGGTAAAACATCTACTCTTGTTCCTCTTTTTCTCTCTCACAGATACACACATTTGTTTTCAAAATATGTTCATTAAAAAAAGTATTACAAATGTCTACACACTAAGCTATTTACACAAAAAACCTACCTATCTGATTTTAGTCTAATGGGTTAAAACTACAGAAAAAAAAGAAATAACTGTCAATGATTTTTTTTTTTTAATTTAGGAGACAGGCCTTTCTCTGTTGCTCAGGGTAGAGTGCAGTGGCATCATTATTATAGCTCACGGTAGCCTCACACTCTTGGGCTCAAGCAATCCTCTTGCCTCAGCCTCCTGAGTATCTGGGACTATAGGTATGTGCGACACACCTAGCTCTATTTTTGTTTTACCTTTTATTAGCTTTCAAAGAATACATGTTCAATATTGGATTTTAAATAGGTTTAAGGACCAAATAGTTGTATAAAACTAGGGGAAAAAAGGGCTGCAGACATGATTCTACAATGGAGAGATCTGATGATTACATATTAACCACGTGGCCATGCTTTCCACAGCCAATACTGGAACAATTTGTTATTTTTTCTTTCTTTTAAGAAGACAGGAGATTGCTCTGTTGCCCATAGCTCACCACAGCCTCCATCTACTGGGCTCAAGCAATCCTCCTGCCTCAGCCTCCTAAGTAGCTGGGATTACAGGTACATGCCACCACATGCAGCTTATTTATTTATTTATTTTTGTAGCAACAGGTTCTCACTATTTTGCCCAGGCTAGTCTTCTGGACTCAAATGAGCCTCTTGCCTCAGCCTCCCAAAGTGTTGGGATTACAAGTGTGAGCCACCACATTCAGCTAATCTGTCATTGATAAAATGCAGTGTGAAGTTCAAAACATCACCTATATGATGCTCCTTTCAGAAATGTTTGATCTGAATCTAATCATGGATTAACACAATAGCTGAATTAAACTTGCCAAAGGAGTCAATGTCAAGAACTGCAGAGGAAGGCAGTAGAATGCTTTAGATGGAGGGAGACCAAAGACATATGACAGCCAAAAGTAATGTGTGAACCTTGATTGAGTCTTGTATCAAAAGGCAGGGAAAAGAGATACACACAGGCAGAAAGAATATATTTGGGAAAATGGTATTTTATGTTGAGTGTTGTTATCAAATTCATTCTCATTTCTTTGATGCAGTAATAGTGGCATAGCTGTGAAGGCAAACATTCTAAAGATATATATCAAAGTATTTAGGGGTAAAGCATCATGTTTGAAAGTTACCTTCTCATGATTTGATAAAAGATGGGGAGGAAAAGAAAATAGAGATAGGATAGAAAGAGGGGAAAAGAGGAAAGAACGATGAAGAAAGGGAGAGACAGATAAGAGAAGAGAGGGGGCAGAAAGGAAAAGGAAGCAGCAAAAGAGGGGAAAAAAGAGGACAGAGGAAGGAAAAGGGGATGGGGAGTGAGGGAGAGAGTGTGAAAAGATGTTAACAAGCAGAGAATATGTTAATAAATGTGGAAACATAAAGGTATTTATTATGCTGTTTATTCTGTTCCTTACATTTTTATGTGACAAACTTTTCAAAATACAAACTATAAAAACAGATCGGAGTTTAAAACACTAATGATCAAATTATTTACATAAGAAAAGTTAAAGGAAGAAAATTATGGATGGAACACAAAATGAATTAGGAAGTAGAGAGAAGTGAAAATTCGTATCTGAAAGAAGTTTAGGAGGAAATCTTCCTATGTAATAAAAGGATGAGTATCTTTAACTCAAAGGGTAACTGACTTGTAGTTAAATTTCAGTGCTAATTTTGGCTCAATCAGCTATACACTCCCAAAAAACCTCACCTTCCTTACACAGCAGGACTTTCTTCTATACCTTTTCAAAAAATAGGAATGTATTTTTTTGTTCTCTAATCTTAATTTTAGCCTTTCTGAACCCCACACCTAGATTATCACATTTTTGGAAAGGTAAAGTATTAAATTCCAACTACTCTAAAAATCAAACTTAAAAGCATTTTCAAAGCTTTCTCTATGAACATTGAAATTTAAATTTCATATTTTGTGTTGCATGTTTATTCTCAATTTTTTTTTTTTTTTGAGACAGTGTCTGGCTCTGTCACCCAGACTGGAGTGCAGAGGTGTGATCTTGGCTCACTGTAACCTCTGCCTCTAGGGCTTAAGTCATCCTTCCACCTCAGCCCCCCAAGTAGCTGGGACTACAGGGGTGCACCATCATGCCCAGATAATTTTTGTATTTTCGTAGAGACAGGGTCTCCCCATGTTGCCTAGGCTGGTCTGGAACTCCAGGGCTTAAGCAATCGACCCACCTGGGCCTCCCAAAGTGCTGGGATTACAGGCAGGAGCCACCGTGCCAAGCCTATTCTTAAAACAATTTTTTTTTTAAAAAAACATTCTAAAAATGTAAAAACAGGCAGCAGGCCAAATTTGGCCTATAGACCATAGTGTGGTCATCTCTTACATGGACTCATAATTACTTGAAATGCTTACATTAAAACACAATAGCTTTAAATGCAAACTGGCATCCTGGATTAGATCCTACAACAGAAAAAAGATATTACTGGAAAAATGTGTGAAACCCGCCTAAAATCTGTAGTCTAGTTATTAGTACTATACCAATATTAATCTTTTTAGTTTTGAAATGTATCATGGTTATGTAAGATGGTCACATGAAGGGAAGCCAAGAAATTATAGAACTCTTCTATAAGTCTAAAAATATTTGAGAGTAAAAAGTTTTTTTAAAAAAGCAATGGCTTACAATTAGGAGATCTTTGTATCTTCTAGATGTATCAGTGTTGTCCCAATAGAACTTTCGATAATAATAGAAATGTTCAGATCTTTGCTGTCCAATATGGTAGCTACCAGCCTCAAGTGTTTTTTAAGCACTCGAAATATGGATAGCCTGACTAAGCAGCTAAACTTTTTATTTTTAAAATTTTCCTTAATTTAAATTTAAAATGCACACATGATTACTGGCTACCATATCAGACTGTGTAGCTCTATTTTTAAAATAATTAAAAAAAAAAGATAATCAGAAATAAAACTCAATTTTTAAAATCTCTTGTTATTTAGTATTTGAAATAAATGTAAACTTTTGGTGACACTACCTTATTAAATTAAAACATAAGAGACTTCTGAAAGAGAAAAATATGCCTAGGCCAGGAGTGGTGCCTCATATCTGTAATACCAGCACTTTGGGAGGCCAAGGCGGGCGCATCACCTGAGGTTGGGAGTTCAAGAGCAGCTTGGCCAACATAGTGAAACCCCGTTTCTACTAAAAATACAAAAATTAGCTGGGAGTGGTGGTACATGTCTGTAATCCCAGCTACTAGGGAAACTAAGGTGGGAGAATCACTTGAACCTGGGAGGTGGAGGTCTAGCCTGGGTGACAGAGTCTCTGTCTCAAAAAAACAAAAAAAGAAAGAAAAAATGCCTGATCAGAAGACTTATTTATGGAAAATTAAATAAAAATCTATGTAGCTTTTTAAAAGATTTTTAAAAACCCACCATACTAAACACAAATAATACAACAGCATCTGAATTACCTCAATCCAACAATCTTTGTCTATATTGCCCAGTAAGAGAGTAAAAACATTAGAAAATGACCAAGAATTGTCATATCACTTGTGCAAATGAGCAGCTGCAGAATATCCGAAAATATAAACTCACCTGAGGGACTTGGAGCAGGTCTCTGTAATGGTGGTCTAAAACCTGGAGCTTTGGAAGTATCAGACTGATGTAAATGATCTGAATTTGGCAAATATGAGGATTTTCCTGATAGCATAGATTCTGGTGTTGACTGAGATGAAACAACAGATCCTCCCCAGAAGGCATGAGCAGAAGTAGGGCTGTTTTCAAACAATGTGCTAAAGGGCCCAAATGGTAAGGGGGCACTGAAATTGGGAGCAATAGGCTTATTTGCTGGATGTACTGAATTCTGACAAGCACTTTGTGTACTTAAGGTCGAAGGTAGCTGGACAGAAGAGGGAACACTGTGAGGTCTTTTAATGTGATTGACACTGAGGACTGCAACAGATGAATTTTGCACTGAAGCTGAATTCTTGTGAGGGGCAGTTGTGCCATGAGGGGGTGGTCTAATAGCAGGGGTTTCCATTTTAGGAGCAGGCTGAGGGCATCCCATTTGTGTCTGAGGCATAGGGTAAGTCACTGGGGCAGTAGAAGGCACCGCCACTGGAGCAGAACTTGTTGCTAAAGGAGGAACAGTCATTCTAACTTCCGGGGGAGGAACCTGAGACTGCTGAAGAGGTGGTCTTGGTTCCTGAGAAACAGATCCCGGAGGCTGTTGCTGATTAGAATGAGCTGATGAACTCCCAGAAGAACTGCTGCTGTTTGGAGGTCTAGTGTTTGTTGTTTCTACTACTGGTGGACTACCTGCTTCCTGTTCGGAGGAAGATGCCACTTTATTTGGAGATGCTGATCCACAATCCAAAGGGCTGTTTCTAGAAACCCCTCCTGGCTGGGCTGGTGGTGATGGGGAAGATGGGGATGATACTGGATAGTGTTCTTTGGCAGTAGGCATAGGATATGTGGCATTTGTGGGTGCAGTACTGTTGTTGCTTGCCGTGGTTGTGACTGTTGTTGTGGTGGCATTGGATGTCTTCACAACTGTGACAAAAAGCTGCCTTCGGACAGAAGGTGAACTTGGACTGCCATTTGTAGATGTACCAGGCACCGTTGAAGCTGATGAACTGCTTGTAGTTGTTGGGCTTGAAGTTAAAGAACCTGCTGAATTCACCTGAGAACCACTGCTGTTCTGATTGCTATGGCGAGGCACCATGTGAGGCTTAGGCGAGTTAGTAGCTCTGGCAGGGCTCAAAGGCCTGACAGGAAAAGGACCCCAAGTGGATTGAGCTGGTGGAAAAGTACCTCCAAAGTGGGTCATGGGCAACCTTGGTGGACGGATCTGCTGGAAAGTCTGAGCAGCAAGCAAAGCATGTGCAAACTGTGGAGGAGGATATGCTAATGGAAGAGAAACTGGAAAACCAGGCCTCACATTATTCACTGGGTTCTTAATGGTTTTGTGAGTGGATGCAGAAGAAATTGCAGGCACAGTGAGTGCTGTGGCAGTTTGAGATGTTGATGACAGAGCTACAGTTGTCATTTTAATTCCCATTAAGGAACTGTTAGCAGCAGTGGTGGTAGGTGCTGATGACCCTATTTTGGAATTTGCTGAGGAGCTTTTCAAACGATTCTTTGGAATAAGTTCATCAATTTCTTTATCTGGATCCTTGATCAAAGCATTTATCAACTGAGTTGCTTGTCTTGTTGATTCAGTGCCACCCCTATAAGTTGAGAAAAAAAAGTTAGGTAGAATTTTCCCTACTTTTGAGTATGCAAAGCCTTTTTAAATATGTATATTATGTATACACACACACATAGACACAATTTTGTGTACATATATACAAAGGACAGATAACAAAAGCTAAGCAGCAATTTTCTTACCATTCTTGAGATATTCCATAAACAAAGCAATAAATTGTCCTGAATGACTATCTTTCAGAGAAATAGTAAATGACTTATTCTTCAAAAATACATTTCACTATTGTTTGCTTAGACTAAGAAATCATTTTCCTACTGGAAAATACACTACAGTTAGAAAAACCACTGCACACAAAAGCCTATGTAATCTACAATGTTACTGAAACATTTGATTAATATTAAAAATATTGAAACTGAATCAACACTAAAAATAATATAAGTAAACAAGGAAAATAATAAACTGAGTAAGAAAACAGTATTTTATTTTAAACCCTGGTATCTGGGATGACTCCATCTACTACAAATTCATTAGCAGTTGGCTTATTAGGATAATTATTGTAAGTCCTCTGGGAAGATGTCTTAAAATGAGGGAGGAATCCTGATAGTGCCAACAATAGTCATATAAAACCTTAGTGCTGGATCTTGAGGAAAATATTTGATATTTATGGAAACCCAAGGGAGAAATTACCCATAAAAGGTATCTGGTTGCCTCTTTTTTTATTTTTTTTAATTTTGTTTTTTCATACGGGAGTTCAGGAGGAATGGTTCCCTCTTTTCTAGATAAGATACGCTGTGGCTACCCAACTACCCAGGGAAAAAAAATTCAGAAGGAGAAGACAATGAATGAAATACAGAGATTGCTACTTGCTTTCTTATTTTTGAGGTATGATGTATCTATTAGCCCTTCCATATACTGCAAAGGGGCATCTGCCTCACACAAACTTATAACTGCCATCTAAAAAATATAAAACTCTTTTTCAAAGAAACTTGAATTTGCTTTAAAGTAATTAAATATAGCTTTCTATATTCTTATGATTTCTTAGAACATTACTTTTAAGAATATTCAGGCATAGATATATTCGATGAGTTATTCAACCTAAGTTATATCTTCATTTCAGATTCAAATCTAGATCAAATTCTAAAGATACAATCTCAGAATAACAAATCTCAAAGGTAATTTGAGAAGGATAAAAACCCGCTGCTTAAAATGTTAGAAACTCCCTCCCTAAAAGTCTCAGAACAAACTTTTAAGAATGTCATATAAACAGTTTATGTACAGAAACTATTTATTTAAACTTTGCTACACATGCATACAAAATTCCTATAATACTGTGGAACACTTCACAAAAGTATATTAACTACGAAAAAAGAAAACTATAAGGTTTACCTTCTCAAATACCAATAAAATTCCCATTTTAAAAAGTATACTATTTAATACAAAGTTCCACTGAAAACTCATATGGCTATATTTCATTAAGCTATAGCGAAATAAAATAAAGGAAAAAAATATGAGACAAAGTTTTGCCTTATAGTGATTATCCGGTCTCCAGTCTTGTCTTTCTGCTTATCAATATCTATGTGTGCACCAGTAAACTCCCGAATAGCATTGATATTACAGCCTCCTCTTCCAATCACTCTGGATATCACAGTTGATGGAACAGATACTTTTTTTGACCTGTTTAAAAGTGGTAAATATGAATTAAGATTAATCATTAACAAAATAGTAGTTTTAATTTTAAAAAGGAGAAAGAGTATTACTAAAATGTTTTTTTGTAAGTATGGACTACTGTTGAATAAGCCTCTTCTATTTACTCTTACTCTAGATGAACAGAGACAAGGCAATCAGGAGCAACAAACAAGCTTTATTACAGCTTCTCATCTCACTATCAAAGATTGTTTGCTTTGTTAATTATGATTTTTCACTTGTATCCGTAAAGCAGATACTATGCAGACATGCGCTGTGCTAATGCAAATACTAATGGTAAATAAGACAGGTATGGGGTTCTGCCCACACATATTGACTATGTACACATTAATTATGAAAACACCACCACCATGTCATGAGTGTTGCAATAGTATGTGTGTACATACATATATATATGCTGGTTGGGCATCTAATTAAGCCTCAAGAGTCAAGAAAAGACTTCTTTTGGTGCTTTACTCATGCTTCTTTTTATTCTCTAATATATATAACCCAAAGAATGATATTAAAAATTCAGGACCGGGCATGGTGGCTCATGTCTGTAATCCCAGCACTTTGGGAGGCCAAGGCAGACAGATCACTTGAGGTCAGGGGTTTGAGACCAGCTTGACCAACATAGCAAAACCTCATCTCTACTAAAAAAAGAAATACAAAAATTAGCTGGGCATGGTGGGATATGCCTGTAATCCCAGCTACTCAGTAGGCTGAGGCAGGAGAATCGCTTGAACCTGGGAGGTAGAGGTTGCCATGTGCTGAGATCATGTCACTGCATTCCGGCCTGGGCAACAGAGTGAGACTCCGTCTCAGGAAAAAAGAAAAGAAAAATTCAGTATTTCCCTTTATTCTTCTAGTAGCATTAAAATGACTATCCACAAATATGAAAACTTGCTAAAAATGTTTAATAATGTGTGGAAAAAGAAAATCCTACTAAAATTTAAAAAGCAAAATCTAAGGCTGGGCAGGGTGACTCAAGCCTATAATCCCAGAACTTTGGGAGGCCAAGGTGGGTGGATCACCTGACGTCAGGAGTTCGAGATCAGCCTGGCCAACATGGTAAAACCCCATCTCTGCTAAAAAATACAAAAAATTAGCTGAGTGTGGGGTGGAAAGGCTGAGGCAGGAGAATCACTTGAACCTGGGAGGGAGAGGAAGTTGTAGACAGCAGAGATCGCACCACTACATTCCAGCCTGGGCAACAAGAGTGAAACTCCATCTCAAAAAAAAAAAAAAAAAAAAAGCAAAATCCATCTAATACTTGCAAAATTACATTTTAATTTTAAACATTCAGGTTCAGGAAAGGTACAGATTTCTTTTTTTTTTTTTTTTGACAGAGTCTCGTTCTGTCACCTAGGCTGGAGTGCAGTGTGATCACAGCTCACTGCAGCCTCGAACTCCTGGGCACGAGCAATCCTCCCACCTCAGTTCCCCAAGTAGTTGAGATTACAAGCAGGAATCACATGCCCAGCTAATTTTTTTACTGTTCTTTATATACACAACTTAGTTATCTGACAATTCTTTTTTCCCTAAAGGGCATGATAATCAGCTAGCGATCATCATTTCCAAATTACTGAAAAACTTATTTGTATAACACAATACTAAATGCATATACAAAAACCAAATTATCTTATTATTGTATAGAGAATATTCTGATGATGTGATTTCAAGCAGTCTAATAGAGTGTGTATGTGAAGGAGTCAGAGAGAGAATGTGTATGAAGACAGAGACAGAAATAAACATACATATGACAGGGACATGATTTGGTCCCAAATTAGAATGAAATAAAAACTGTACAACTGCACTTAGAGATTAACCGTACTAAGTTTGGTTCACTATAGCCTTTGTTTCAGATAACTAAAAGTTTAAATTTTTGTAAAATTTTGGAAAGTTCTTTAAAATAAGTTATCAAAGAGTTACAATGGATCATATTCTTTCTGGATTTCAGGTGTCTAACTCCTTTTAAGTTTCTGATACTGTATTCCTACTCTTTGATACATATTATTTTTAAAATCCCTAGCAATAGAAAATATTTTTATCCTGAAACCCTTGAAATAAAGTTATCCTATGATTTAAAGACAACAGTTATTATTAGATCAACAGTACTCATTCATTAAATGTTAACGAGTAGCTTTTACAATACTTCTTTGTATTATAAAAGGCTTTGAGATAACAAAGCTGAAAAAGACACAAGCTAAAATAGTTCTTAAAGCAAACTCCAATACTTTTGAGGGGCCAAATTAACATATAATTTTTTTTCATCTGAAATATGGCACAGGCTTTCTCTGTTGGTCAAATTTAGCCTTGAACCATCAGCTTGTTTGCAACATTTAAAATAGGAGAAATTTAGTTATAAGGTAAATAACACTTCACTGTAATATATAGCACATAAAATGAGAAAAACAATTACTCACCTTCTTACAACTTCTTTCCATCCTTCTTCCCTCTTTTGCCCACGCTTAGGACTTGCTACTGTTAACTTCCCATTTGGAGAGGAAAGGGGAGATGGACCAGATTTTGTACAAGTAGATAGAGAATTACTGGTCCCTTCATTGACAGTCTCTGACAATCTTTAACAGACAGAGGGAAAGTACATTGAATATGGAACAGATGTAGAACTTTTAAATGATAAAGGTAGTCTACTACACAATTTTTTAAAATTTATTTGTAAATAACAAATGAGGACCTTATTTTTCACTTTTCCTGAATATTTAGCATACAATATAAATAACCAATTTTATTTTTTTCTTTTTGAGACAGGTCTCGCTCTGTTACCCAGGCTAGAGTACAATGACAGCTCACTGCAGCCTTGACCTCTCGGGTTCAAGATGATCCTTCTGCCTCAGCCTCCTGAGTACTGGGACCACAGGCAGATGGCATTACATCAGCTAATTAAAACAAAAAATGATCTGTAGAGACAGGGCTTCCCTATGTTGTCCAGGCTGGTGTTGAAGTCCTGGCCTCAAGCAATCCTCCTACTTTGGCTTCCCAAAGAGCTAGCATTACAAGCATGAGGCATTGCACTCAACCTAAAGAACCAACTTTAAGAAGATACAATCTAGGGGACACATGTAGCAGAGCTGAATCACAGTATAATAATCCCTTTGAAACCACAATCAATACTTTTCATGTGCTAAGTTTAACAACCAAAAAAAAGGAATTACATGGTAAAAATAATTTGATGTCTCACTAGTACAAAATCTAAATAAAAGCTTATTCTTCAATTCAATTGAAACCATACCTTCTTTAGCACAAAGAAAAATCCTATTTTGCAAATTGCAAATTTGCTTGCTTTACCAAAAAAATTCAGCAATAAGGTATTTCATGATGGCACTATAAACATTAAAAATAAAAATTGGAACTAACTTTATTGAAGCCTTGCCAGAAACAGATTTTCTCTCTTCCTTTGGAAATGTAACAAGAACTGATGGCTGCTTTTTGCTGCTCACAGTGGTAGTGACCACAGCTGGTGAATGATTGTCACTCTTTCGGCTGCTGTTGCTGTTGCTACTTTCATCACTGCAGCTGGAAATCCTCATGTTGTCACTGTCCCCACTCTCGCTGGTACTGCTGCTCTTGGACTCTCCATTCACCTTCTCTGGCTGACTGTACGAAATTGGTAGTGGATCATCAAATATAATTTGAACGTTTTCTGGAGTAATTTTATTTTTCCTGTTTTTCCTCTTTGAACTGGTTGTAGTTATGGTATTATTTCTTTTACCATGAGAACCTGCCAAAGTTGTCCAGGTTGCAGATATACCTATGGTGGTAGTGGTTGTGGCACTTGGAGGCTCTGTCAAGACTTCAGGCTCATCTGTAAAAGTAGCAATAATACTGAATTAGCAAGTTCTAAGTGTTCCCAGAATGCATTTTAACTATAAGCACTTGAAGAAAAGAAAAACCCTGGAGTGTTATTCCACTACTATTAGCCATTGAAGTTACTCTCACATTCATTGTTAATGAGCTGGATGTGACTGATATCCTCTGTGTCCCTACGTCCTGTTCAAAGAATAGTGGGTAGCTATAAAAAATATTTTGGGGACAGCTTGGAAAATATAGTTATGTACTGTATATTACATATTATTATATAATTATTAAATTTCTTAATGATGTTGCCCAGTTATATAAATAATGTCCTTTTTCTGGGAAATACATAAGTATCTAGGAGTGATTTCACATGTTGTGTATAGCTTATATACAAACTACTCAAAAAAGAGAACACACATCCCACATGTGCCAAAATGTTTTAAAAATGTAGGTGACATCTAGGTGTTCACCATATTAATCTTTAAACTCTTCTGTAGTTTGAAAATTTTCAAAATAAAACTCTGGAGAAGGGGAAAATTAAAACACACACACACACACACTGCATGCACATATTTTTGGTGCAATGGTTCCTTCCCACAATACAGTCAGTCCTCTCTTTCCATAGATATTTTTTTTTTCATTTGACATGCAGGTCAATCTTTCCATAGATTTAACCACCAGCTTGAAAGTATTAGAGAAACAAAACAATAAAAGATAACACAAATTTTAAAAATAGCATAACTATACAGCATTTACATTATATTAGGTATTAGAGGTAATAGATGATTTAAAGTATATGAAAGAATGTGCATAATTTTTATGCAAATATTATACCATTTTATATAAAAGACTTGAGTATCTGAATTTTGGTATTCAGGAGGGTCCTGGAAACCATCCTCTGTGGATATGAAGGGACAGGATTACTATACTTCCATCTCAAATAACCTTTTGATTACCCTAGTTAAAAATAATTCCCTCACTTGAAGAAATCTGACTATAGTCTGAATTGTAGATGATATTATGAAATTACCATTTATAATAGCTAAAATGGTATTATGATGATTCAAGCAAATGTCATTCTTGGGCTGTGGGCTTAATTATTTACAGGTGGCCAGTGCGGTGGCTCACGCCTATAATCCCAGCAATTTGGGAGGCTGAGGGGTCGGGGAGGAATCACTTGAGATCAGGAGTTAGAAACTAGCCTGGACAACGTGGCAAAACCCGGTCCCTACTAAAAATATAAAAATCAGGACGCCACAGCCGTTGCGGGGCCGCGTGGAGTGCTTGAGGGATCTCCCGTGCAGGACGCCGCGTGGGCATCCTGGGTGCAGCGGCGCGCTGCTTGGTCCTGGGCGTGGACCGGATGAGCAAGTGGACGAGCAAGTCGGGCCTGCGGAGCTTCAGGGGCTGCAAGGGCCAGGGCGCTAAGGGCACCGACGTTCTTGCCACGGGCTGGAGATTCGTGCAGATCAAGAAGTACCAGAGTTCGTAGTCCTGAATCTGACCGGCTTCAAGCTCAAGCCCTACGTGAACTACCACGCCCCTGATGGCCACGCTGCTCTTCAGTGAAGCGTGGCGCCTGCCATCGAAAAGGACTTCAAAGATGGTACCTTCAACCCTGACAACCTGGAAGAGTACGACTTCGACCCCACACAGGAGGGGAAGCTCTTCCAGCTACACCCCAGGAACTAACTGCGCTAGCGTGGGAGTATGAGTGGGGGCTGCAAGCTAGAGGCATCCCCAGGGAGGGGCAGCCTGCCCTCATCTCATTTCTATTAAAGGTCTTTGCCAGCTAAAACAAAAAACAAAACAAAACAAAACAACAAAAATTAGCTAGGCATGGTGGTGCATGCCTACCCAGCTACTCGGGAGGCTGGAATAGCTTGAACCCTGGAAATGGAGATTGCAGTGAGCAGCCTGGCAAAAGAGCAAGACTGTGTCTCAAAAAAAAAAATGTATTTATAGGTGCAATGTCAAGATGTCTGCAATTTATTTTCAGATGGCTCAGAAAAAAAATGTGTAATTAAAGAAAAAGCGAATATGGTAAAATGTTAACAATTTTGTTAATCTAGGTGGACTGTATTCAGGTATTCATTTTATCATCTGTCGATTTATCTGTAGGTTTGAAATTTTTCATGATATAGTTAGGGAGGAATTCAGTCAACAAAAACAATGCATGTATCTTTTCTTTTCTTTTTCTTTTTTTTTTTGGACTCATGGTCTTGCTCTGTCACTCAGGCTGGAGTGTAGTGGTACCAATCATGTCTCACTGCAGTCTCAACCTCCCCTCCTGAGGTGATCTTCCCACCTTATTTCTCCATCCCCCCCCAATCCCCAGTAGCTAGCTGGGACTACAGGAGTGTGCTACTGTGCCCAGCTAATTAAACAATTTTTTTTTTTTTTTTTGTAGAGACAGTCTCACTTTGTTGCTCAGGCTGGTCTCCAATCCCTAGACTCAAGTGACTCTCCCACCTTGACCTGCCACAAACTACTGAGATTACAGCCATGAGCCACTGCGCCTGGCCTATCTCAAGGGCTTAATAACATAAAACTCTATTTTCAAGATTGAATAATAATCAAGTAAATACAATTTTAATTAGAATATAAAGCAAATGGGATGGTTAAGAGAAAATACCTTCAACTTTAAGCTTTTCTTTTTCTTGAGCAGCTTGGAGTTCAAAGTTCTCTTTATTTTTGGCTTCAATTTCTTCTAGTTTTCTTCTTTGTTCTTCCTTTTTCTTCCTTCTCTTCTCCTTTCTTTTTTCTCTTTTTGCAGCCAAAGCCAGCCTCCGACTTTCTTCCCTTAACTGTTAAAGATCAATAAAGCAGAAATATAATGTTGAAATTTACCCTAGAGAAAAAGTTGTCACATAATCATTTAATCATAAGAAAACCGTGATATAAAATTCAAAGTCACCTAGTTCAATTCATTGTTTTATCAAGATCATATTCAAACTACTATAAAGAGACAATATTTTTACAATATCAAGATCAAATTAACAATATAAGACTAAGTTTAAAATGGATAAATAATAAACAGATACATAGCTTTTAATCGTTAAGGAAATGTAAGTTGAACTGACAAAGTACCATTTTTTGATCATTAATTTGGCAAAATTTAAAAAGGCACTAGATATCAGCACAAGTTTGAAAAACTGAGTTCTCTACTGCTGTGGGCGTGAATATTTACATTTTACAAAAAGTAATCTGAAAGCCTCCTAACAAAAATTACAAACTGCTTATCCCAACAACTTATTCTATAAAATGTCTATCTCTAGTGAAAAAACATAGCTTCAGCAATTTTCTTTGCAAATTGATTATAATGGCAATAAATGGAAACAAGGTAAATCTATCAGTGGGAAGGAATAAATTACTAGTATAAATTCACAGAATACTAGACAGCCACTGAAAACATTATAAATATGTACTTGGGAAAGTACTGCCAATTTACATTTGTTAGGAGAAAAAAAGGGAAACTGAAGACTAATGATAATCAGTTTTATGAGGGAAGAAAACCCTTTTTGTGCATCTATTTGTATAAATAAAGAAAAAAACCATAGAAGTTATTTTCCTTCTTGGTTCATAAAGGAATGAAAATCATCTTCAAACTCTGTCTACACGTCATCTAAAAGATGTTTTTAATTTATATATATATATATATATATGGAGATAGAGAGAGAGAGACAGACAGGGTTTTTCCATGTCGGTCAGGCTGGTCTTGAACTCAGGACCTCAGGTGATCCACCTGCCTCGGCCTCCCATAGTGCTGGGATTACAGGCATGAGCCACAATGCCCAGCCTAAAAGGTATTTTTTAAAAATTATTCTCCACCTATAGTCTAGCATTCTGAATTATTATATGTATATTTCAAATATGTGTCAAAACAATGTCAGTTAAGGACCACAACAAGTGAAACCAGTCCTCACAAATTCATAAGCCAAATAATATTTAGTTTTCATTCAAAACTCTGACTTCATCTTTTAAGTGTTGTGCTTTTGCTAGGTACTCTCTGTCCTGCCTTTCAAATTAACCCTCTCTTTGGTTCATTCTTTTTTTTTTTTTAAAGCCAAATTTAGCAGTAGGGGGTTGCATACCAACTTTAGTGACACTAACATTAATAAGTTCTGATAACCCACTACCATCAAACTAGCTCTCTGTTAGGTTCTTGAAGAGTTTGGCCCAGGACCAGGTTTTTACACCCTGGGGCAAATGCAACATACTTACCTTAGGCTAGATGACAGATAAGTCTTGTTCCTGAAAAGGGAAACAGTGAAGGAGAACCTGCAGGTAGAATACCCATACTTTCTCAGGCAGACTGGTTTTAGGAAAGAATGCATCTAAAAGTTAAAGATACAGAGACTGCCTACATGGTAACCCTGGAAATTTCTGCTGGACTCCCAGACGTATACAAGCTCCAGTCTGAAGATCAGTAAAGGAGGTGCTTTCACCCCTGCTGAAGTATTAGGAAGAAAACAGTAATTGGTGACCTTTACTCCCTGGATCACCACAAAGGAGGAGTAATATCTGATTGTTGAGTTTGAAAGAAGCAATTGAGCATGTGTGACTCAGCTTATTTGAGTCTTGTGTCTTCTCCACGTGAACCCCAGTGAAGGAAGAAGTGTGGTTGTTCTGTCTAGCTTTGACTGTGGAACAGGTAAGTAAGTGTATAAGAGGGAGAGGAGGAGTAAAGCCAACGTGAAACGTGCACCAGTAAAACATTATCAAAGCAGCTATGGCTACAGGTGTGTATTAAGTCTCTCCACTTCAGAATTAGGAATAACAAAACCAATATTTTATCTGTATCATATCTGTACGGACAGTAAAATCTTGGGAAAGGAATGGTTTGGGGGAGGCTCAAAACAGCAAATGAAGTTTTAGGGTTTTGCCTCATCCATGATGGGTTTTTCATTTTGCTTCATTTTTTAACTTACCTGGTAGCAGGAGCTAATTATGATTGCTATTTAGGCGGGAGTGGGGGTGGGGGGTTGGGGGTGGAGAAGTTTTTTAAAAGTGTAAGAGTTTTAATTCAGAAAGCAGGATTTCATTTAAGCCCATATGTCCTAGATGTGGATGGATGGGGGGGGTAGGTCATAGGATGTGGTGGGTCTTAGACATGCAAATTTATCACTGCTTATCTGTTATAGAGTCAGTTGGGGGTGGCCCTTTGGCAAGAGTGGGTTTGGATCATAAAACTTCAGAGTTTAACTCTAAGAGGTAAGAATTTACTTGTTTCTAAATTTTGAAACTTTAATGCTGGTATTTTGATAATCTGATATATTTTACTAAGACTTTGAATTCACTAAGAATAGGGCACTAATTCAGAGGTCCTAGGGAAACTTTCTGGGGAGAGATGCCAGGCTATGGCTACAAAATGACCCAACATTACATGGCATGAAGCTCTAAAAGCAGAATCAGCAAGTGTGGATCAACAGATACAGGATTTAAGAGGCATCATAGGTTTGCAGGTGGTAGCTGAAACTAACAAATGAGGTCACCAGAGGAAAAAGGTATAACTCTCTCTGTTGTGTATATACATACACACACTTACCTACTATTTTACTATATATAATAAAATATATAAATTATATATATAGAGAGAGACAGAGAAAGAGAGAGTGTGTTTATATATATGTGTGTGTGTGACAGAATATCTAAGGGATAAAGGAAGAACAAATGAGGCTTCTAAAAGGCATAATCAGACAGAAGAAGACAAACAGAAGAAAGCAACTCCAAAGGGAGAAGGAAAACCAGGTCAACATTTGTAAACCTCACAAAGAGGTGGGTGTCAATAAGAACTGAAAAGAGGTAAATGGATTTGGTGTGCTTTGTAATTGAAAAGAAACAAAAAATAAAATTAAATTTTAAAAAAAGGATTTGTCAGTTAAGATGCCATTGGTTACCTCCACCAGTTAGTTTATTGGAGAAGCCAGGTCACATGGGTCTGAGCTGAGAATTAATTTAAAATAGAGTTATTAGGACACAGAGATTATTATAAGGCACTTAAAGAAAAACAAAATACTAAATTTGAGAAAAAGTTCCATTAGGACAGAGCTACCTTGACTGTACATTTACCTTGACTGAAGCTGTTGGTAGTGGGTAGGAGTTACTAAAAGATAAAGGCACAGGGAGAGGTGCTAATAACTGATAGAAAATCCCAGAGAGCAAATGGAAACAGAGTAACTAAACCATGAAGATTCAAATACATCCAGAGGCTTAAGAAAATAAGGCTAAAAATTCAGTCTCATTGTGTATATTTTTTTCTCACTTTCTCTCATAAGCCTAAATCTCATTTTACTTGTTGGAGAACTGCTGTTGTTTTGTTAGTGTATGTGAGGGGAGGTTAGAGGCTTTGAGAAAAAGGGTCAAGTTGTAGAATAACCTCACTGTGGAGTGGGAAAGGGCACTTGCGCAACTGGTGACTTCTAATTGAGGGCTCAGGAAACAAAGTTGGCTTTATAAGATGAGAATTTAAAGACTTGGGGAGAGCCAGTCCAGACTAAACAAATACTGAAGATTTATATATATATGAAAGTGTATGGGATATGTGAGGAGTAGAGAACCATAGTGAAAGGTGAGCCTGGAGATATAAGAGAAGAAGACTTGAATGTTTAGAATTTCCTATGCAATCAACGAAGAGGCACTGAGGGTTTCTGAGGAGAAAGTAAGGCATCCCACCTGAGTATTAAAAATTATGTGAAACTGGAAAAGTTACACTGGAACAGAAAAGGAGTACTGAAGACAAAAGATAAGAGAACGACACAGATATGTATACAGGGAGACTTTTAAGAGGCCAAATGCAAAATTTTGGCTTCTTAAAAGTGATCACTCAGAGAGGAAGTGGATGGAACAGAAGGCAGACACAGACACTGCCAAAGCTAAATAAAATGTGATGGTAATGATGATGATAATAACCTTGATGACAATGCTGATACAGCTAACATACAGAGGGTCTAATATGTGCCAGACACTGGTCTAAGTTAACTTACCAAGTAACTCATTTACTGCATGTGAAGAATGAGAGGCAAAAATAACTGAGAACCAAAAGGTGGCATCAAGATTTCATTTCTCAATAAAGAGTAGTAATATCAACAGCAGAAAGAGATCAAGAAGTTTCAAAGGAAGACGGGGAGCATCCAACAAAAATCTTCTGGTAACTCGCTATGTGCTATGCATGGTTCTAGTTTCATCAGTAAAGCGGATAAAACATCCTTGCCTTCACCAAGTTTACATTTAGTTGGTTAGGGGAGGGTGGATACAGACAAATACAATACATACATTGTAAAGTTTGTTAAAAGGTAATCAGTACAATGTAAAAAAAGGGGAAAGATGAAAAACGTGTGTGTAGAGACAAATAGGGGGTTTTGATTTTTAAATACGGTAATCAATGTACCCCTCATGAGATGAAGTGAACACCTGAAGGGCATGAAGTATTTCAGGCAAAGAGAAGAGCCGGTACAAAAGCTCTAACTTAGAATTGTACCCAGTATATTCAAGTAAGCTAGTATGGCTGAGAACAGTAGAAAATGAGTTTCAGGGAAAAGTATCAGGATGCTTGATCACTTCAGGCCTTGCAGAGCATTTTAAAGACTATCTTTTACCGATAGGAAAATGGTGAGTCATTGTTGGGTTCTGAACAGAAGTGTGATATGATTTGATTTAGATGACTGAAGAGGATCACTCAGAGTGCTACATAAAGAATAAACTACAAGCAATGATGGAATCAGGGAGACCAGTTAAATGACTAATGCAGTAATGCAGGTATGAGATTAATTGTTTGAACCATGGTGAGAAGTGATTAAGATTACATGTATGTATTTTGAGATAAGGTCTCACTCTGTTGCCTAGGCTGGAGTGCAGTAGCCCAATCACGGCTCACTGCAGTGTTGACCTCCCCAGACTCAAGTGATCATCCTACCTCCGCCTCCTGAGTGCTAATTTTCAGGCAAAGGTAACAAGATTTTTCAACACAATAGAGTATAGAGAGAAATTAAGGGTGACTTCAAGGTTTCTGGCCTGTGCAATTAGAGTTGTGGGTTTGAGGTGGGCAAAAATCAAGACTTCATATTTTGACAAGTCAAGTGTGAGATGTCTAATGGACATGTTGAGTAGCTAGCTGAATATATGAGACTGAAGTTTAGCAAAGAAGTCTGGGCTAGAGATACACATTTGGGATCAGCTGGTGTACATTTAAAGTTAGGAAGCAGGATAAGACTACCAGTGGATAAAGACCATGTAATGAGTCAAAAGGCTCTTTGCTAAAAGGTAGGGAAGAAGAGAGAGAGAACCAGCAAGAGGAGACAGGAACATCCAGACAGGTAGGAAGAAAAAGACAGCCTGTAGTGGCATGAAAGCCAAATGAAGACAGTATATCAAATGTTATTAGTTCATTAAGGTAAAGATGGAGGGGAGAAGTAACCATTGGATTTAGCTACATGAAAGTCACTGGAGACCACAAAAGAATAATTTTAGTGAGTTGTGGGAATGAGAGCCAGCCTGTCAGGAACAGATTCAGGATAATGGAAGAAAACTGGAGGTGAATGAAAGCGGTGACTCAGGGATCCTTGCTGTAAAGGGGAGCAGAGAAATGGGTCTGTAGCTAAAACGTTGAGGCAAGAGGGTTGAAGTCAAAAGGTTTTCTGTGTTTAAAATTGGAGAAGAGTGTATGCTGACGAGAATAATTCAAGAGAAGGAGAAAACAGGAGAAAGAATTGCTATGACAGTGCTGTTGAGACTAAATTGGATCTGGTATACAATGAAGGGACTGGCTGCCAAAAGTTTATCTAGGCCAGGCGCAGTGGCTCACACCTGTATTCCCAGCACTTTGGGAGGCCAAGGTTGGCAGACTGCCTGAGGTTAGGAGTTTGAGACCAGCCCGGCTAACATGGTGAAACCCTATCTCTATTAAAAATGTTAAAATTAGCAGGGCGTGGTGGTGCATGCCTGTAATCCCAGCTACTTGGGAGGCTGAAGCAGGAGAATCACTTCAACCAGGGAGGCGGAGGTTGCAGTGAGCTGAGATCACGCCACTGCTCTCCAGCCTGGATGACTCCATCTCAAAAAAAAAAAAGTTTATCTAGTCACTGGTATGAAATATATTCATGTAGATGTTGGTGGGTGGATAGACAGGGTGGGCAAAGCCTTTGGAAGTTTTCTTCTGATGCTTCCATTTTCTCATTAAAGATAAAGAAGAGGAGGTGCAGGTATTGGTGGGCAGATAGATGGTGTAGGCAAAGTTTTTACAAGTTTTCCGATGCTTCGGTTTTCTCAGGATGCAAGGTCACCTACTGAAGATGAAAGAGAGGTGGTGCTGGAGTTCTTAGGATGAGGGAGAAAGTAAGAAACAGTCATCTAGATGAATGGAACACTAAATTAAACTAAGGAAATGCAGCATTTTAACTACTGGTCAGCATTAAAGAGATAGGGAAATCTTGTACAGCTACTGGTCAGCATAAAAGGGTTCGTTGTCAAACATTTCAAGTAAAATTAGTCATAGAGATTTTTTTTCTCAACACATTTAGTTACTGAGCTTCATGTGAGAATAAGAAGAAATTTGGAGTAAGGAACAATGAAAGGGTAGTATGATATAAATGGTTCTTACCATTTATTGGTCAGTGGTGTTGGCAGGATTATTAAAAGTAGAATTCTAGAGGAAGTAAAGTTGAAAAGATAGAAAGTGATAATCAGAGAATGAAATGTGTGAAACCGAGAATGGGATAGGTTGTGTTTGAAAAATATACGATTACCTAGCTCCCTAAAAGTTTACAAAAAACAAGAAAAAAAAGGTAGAGGGAAAAAACTAAAATGAAGTGAAGGGGGTGAAATAACTATATCAAAAATGTAAGTTTAAAATATCTCTAGGGATTCTAATATCCAAGAACATAACTCAGTTGTTAATGTTCTAAGAGAGCAAGCAATTAACTGTTAAGAGGATTCTGTAGCTTGACCAGATGGAACTACTCCAGAGCAGGGACTCGTCCACTTAGTAAATGCTCAAAAAATAAATGTTTACTGAATAAGTATTAACAAATCTCATGGCCTTAATATAGTGGCCACTGATCTCTTTTTCTTTTGTAGAGACTGGGTCTCACTATGTTGGCCAGGCTGGATTTGAACGCCTGGGCCTCAGCCTCCCGAGTAGCTGGGACTATAGGCATGTACTACCATGCCCAGCTTTCTGCAGCAGTTTTTATAAACCAAATTTTCGAAATTATTAAGACTGACCAAAGAGACATTTTTATACAAGGAATAAGTTATGTATGGAGAATCTCAACTCAGACCAGTCAGGACCAACTCCAGAGATGAAGCCAGAAGTACATTTTCCCAGATGTAAGGTATGATTAAAAAATAGTGAACCAAACTCTAATATCACAATCTGATAATCTTTCAAGTAAGAATATGGGCTGTAGTTCAGGAAAAAATGGGCCTCTATAATTTAGAATTGTACATGTTCCATGCTCACTCAAAACTATACATAAAAGTGTACAATGCATGTGAAGGAATCAATTTAGACAGAATTAATTTATGATTAAGAATTCTTCATTACCTTTTGTTTTTAACATTATGGAAAAATATACGATGATATTTAAAAAAAAAGCTTCTCTTGACTTCCCTTAAAACTAAAGCTCTTCAAAGTATAAACATTACGGTTAAATAATGCTGGCAAGAATACAAAGAAATGACGTTGGTATACTGCTGGTGGTAGTAGGAAAACATTCTGCAAGTACCTACTAAATTAAAAATACAGTAGTGTCCCCTTATCTGCGATGAATAAATACATTCCAAGATCCCCAGTAGATGCCTGAAACCTTGGATGGTACTGGATCCTGTATATATACTATGTTTTTTTCATAGAAACCCATGATAAAATTTAATTTAAAAATTAGGCACAATGGAAGATAAGAAACAGTAATAATAAAATAGAACAATTGTAACAGTATGCCAGTAACACTACTCTTGAACTCTGGGGCCATTATTAAGTAAAATTAGGGTTTCTTCACAGAACACAAGCACTGTGATACTTCAACGGTCTATCTGATAACTAAGGGCTACTAAGTGGATACACTGGACAAAAGGAAGATTCATGTTCCAGACAGAAAAGAAAAGGACGGCGCAAAATTTCATCAAGCTACTCACAACGGCGTGCAACATAAAACTTATGAAATTGTTTATTTTTGGAATTTTCCATTTAACATTTTCAGACCATAGGGAAAGCAACACCACAAATAAAGGGACAACTGTATGTTGACCAACATGAAAGAACTTATTTCATAAAAATAAAAGGAGCAAAATATTTTAAAAATATGTATAAGGATGTTTATTACAACATTATTTGTAGTGACGAAAAACTAGAAACAAACTTACTATCAACTATTCTGCTGTTATTTAAAATCACTATCAAATGACAATATCCATCAGTTACTAAGACAGGGAAAAGCAAGTATTAGACTAATATGTTTGCGTGATTCTATTTTTTAAGAAAGTACATCATCACAATATGTGTGAATATTTATTCATTTAACAAATATTTATTGAGTACCTACTACATGCCAGACACTATTTTATGGCACATGTGTTCCAGCAGTGGAGACAGACAAACAAGATAACTAAGTATTTTGAATGAATACAGTATTTACAATGTTGAAAAGTGAAAAATAAAGCAGAGAAGAACAGAAAAGTGCTTGTGAAGAGGAAACAAAAACATCAGGACATCTGAAGGACATTGATGGAAGATGCTGCTGACAGTAGGAACAAAAGGAGGATAGTCAGTATGGATAGAGCAAGGTGACTAAGGGAAAGAGTAATAAAAAAACAAGGCCAGAGAGGTGTAAGGCATGGTGTGGGTAGGCAGATCATTGCAGGGTCTTAAAAGGCCTTATGGGTAATTGCAGAGGTAAAGGTTTTAAAACAACCATACCAGGTTTCTAACTTCATTTATCTTAAAATGATAGCAGCTGTTCTTATCTTTGTCAATTTTGCAGTTTAAGCTGAGCACACCATTATAATAACAAACCAAAAATTTAAAGAATAAAATATGTATTCTATCATATAACTTCTATCACACAACTTGGTCCTATTATACTGCCTTGTATTTAGCAGGCATTAAATGTTAGGTACTGAAAATAAAAATAGGTCAAGCAATAGTTATAGTGGTCATTATATCTCTCAATGCACTCACATTCTTCTAAAATTTTTAAATAGCCAAAAAAGCTAATTTTAATTTGCTCTGAATATAAACCAGAAATTTTTAGAATCAAGAGCCCCCAAAATCAAATACATTTTTTTCAGAAAATAGTATTTTCAAATTTAAATTAGAATAAAGTACTTAAAATGACTCAGATGAAATATAGAGCTTAATAAAGAAGCAAGTATAGTAAAAAAGAATGTAGCTAACAGGTCAAAAAAGGCCTATGCATAATTATCACCATATATCTTTCATAAATTTAAACAGTACATGTTAAATTTTATAGCATTTTTGACCTTTTAAAAATTTTTTTATTTATTTTTTGAGACAGAGTCTCACTGTGCTGCCCAGGCTGGAATGCAGTGGTGCGATCTCAGCTCACTGCATCTTCCACCTCCCAGGTTCAAGTGATTTTCCTGCCTCAGCCTCTCAAGTAGCTGGGATTACAGGCGTGCACTACCATGCCTGGCTAATTTTTTTCTTTTTTGTAGAGATGGGGTTTTGTCATGTTGGCCAGGCTGGTCTCGAACTCCTGACCTCAAGTGATCCACCTGCCTCGGCCTCCCAAAGTGCTGGGAATACAGGCGTGGGCCACTTTGCCCAGCCATTGACCTTTTTATAAAAGACGAAATATGGCAGTTCCATAATAGTCAATGCCAAACCAATTCTTTTCCTATGATTGCTATTCAATTAAGTTCTAGAGTACAGAATTATGGGAGGAAATGTGGCAGAAAAGGGGAGTGAAGAAACTATAAGACTGTCCGACTATATGCTGTTTTGGTGTACTTTACTCCCCATAGGAATAGATGGGAATGATGCTGTAGTCTGCCTGAAAGAGAAAAGTACAATAGAAGTCACCCACTTAAAAAGTGTACTCATGAGACATTCCAAGGTTTGTAATCACTAGTTGGTTATGCCTTGGTAGTGCATTTGGTACTTGTGATAAACCTGCAGGGGATAACTTACAAGATCTAAGATAAAAAAACAACAGATGTAGTTCAGAATTAAGAGATCATTCGCTGAGATAAGACTAAAATCCAGAACTAGAAGCTAAGTTTTCTGACTTCCAGATCAATGCAATACCTATAACAAAATTTTGTTAATTTCGTTACAAAGAGAAGCTTTTAATGATGTCAATGTACTCATAATTCTCTCCACACTTTGAGCCAAATATAGAGAGAAACCATGTACATAATTTAAAGCAAACAAAACAAAACAAAAAAACAATGGATTACAAATCAAAAGAATAGAAAACAAGATGGAAAAAAGTGGATGATTTTCACATATAAAGATTATTATTACCTTTTCCAAGTCTAACTCCTCTAACAAAATGCTGGCGTTTTTGTTTGCTTCAGCAGCCTGTCTATCTTTGGCTTGTACTATTGACTCCATACAAAGATGACACTTCTTCAGCATCTCCTATAATGAAAAATTAAGATGTTTCCAGACTCACAGAACAATTCTCATTTATAGAAATTCCTAAAAACATGAAGATCTTTATTAAGGTACTCAAACCTAAGCAATAAAGGTCAATAAAATGGGGAAGAAAGGCAAAAAAGCGTGCAAATAAAAACATAATTAACATGGTATATTTAGGAATATATACAAGTAAAGAAGCAAAGAACAGCTTTGCTCTTCTTCAAAATAATATCCATTTAACTGGCACTTTAGAAACTAAAATCATTTATCCTCTAAATATAAGAAATTATACAGCAAACAGAACTATAATAATTTATCTTGGCTGATTAAACAGGCTAAAGGAAATAGTCAATGTCAACAAAGAAAACAGATTTGAACATTTTTAAAGAAATGTCCTCAAATATTTAAGCTTTGTGGCTAAATTTCATGTACAAGAATCACTTATAAAGGAATCAGCTATGTGTACTTACATAATTTTCTCAGTGATTTCACTCTCAAGTCACACTTTAGGACAGCAAAGCAGGATTTCCTTATTTTTATAAAATTTTTACTTATTTAATTTTGGAGATAGGCCTTGCCATGTTGCCCAGGCTTAAATGAAGTGGCTATTAACAGGCACAATCATAGTACACTGTCTCCTTTTACTCCTGGGCTCAAGTGATCCTCTCATCTCAGCCTCCCAAGTACATGAGACTAACACATATCTGAGAATACTGCTGTGTGCCACTGAACCAGTCTTATTCTTAGTATTATTAAGAATGTTAAAACAATATTTAAAAATATTTATTTTTAATCTCCCCCTTTGCCCTTAAAAACCTGTCATATATAGGAATATTAATTGTTATAAACAAATCTAGATCCAGGAAAGACAGTGACCTAGCTAGTTTAAATTAAAACCTATAGGGAAAAGCTCACTATCTTGTAATAGCAACTGTGTAAACGTAATAGGAAGACATTTTTAAGACTTGTTGGCCTCTTTGGTTTTGTGAGGCATGTGTTAGGATTTTATTAAGTGTTAGTGTAAACTCCAAATCAAAATATCTCCAGGAGAAGGTCTCAATTCCATCTCTAAAAGGATTCAATTTTATCTTCCCTACATTTCTTGCAAAATTCCAATTCAATCTCAAACTTAGTTAAAATTAAAAGTTAGTTACCCTAACTTTTATATCATGTTCAAGAGTTCTTGCTCATGATTAAAAGTACTATGTCCATTTTACTGGAAAACAAAAATCTAATGGACAGGTTCCTTTCTCAAAATAGGTATGAGTCTGGATAACATACATATACAGAAGACAGCACTAATGAATAATAACATGTTGCTTTGAATTACTTAGTGTTTACATAACAATTAAATTAGCTCAAGAATTTATTTTTATTATTTTTTTGAGACAGAGTCTCGCTCTGTTGCTGAGGTTGGAGTGCAGTGGCATACTCTTGGCTCAATGCAACCTCCGCCTTCCGGGTTCAAGCGATTCTTGTGCCTCAGCCTTCCAAGTAGCTGAGAATAGGGGCACACACCAACATGCCAGGCTAATTTTCGTATTTTTGTAGAGATGGGGTCTCCCATGTTGGCCAAGCTGGTCTCGAACTCCTGGGCTCTTGCAAATCACCTGTCTCGATTGGGATTATAAGGGTGAGCCACTGCGCCTGGCCTCAAGTATTACTTTTAAAGATAAGGTAATCCTATAGCAAGGATGTTTTATTGATTCATTACATAAGTAAATAATCTGCAAGAATCTCTTAAATGGCATACTTTATTCCCAAATACTAGATAAATGAAAATGGTTATATATTACGCTTTACTACTCAAACTAAGAATTTTTCTTAGAATAGAAGATATATTAACCAAATAGAGTCCCTTGCTCATATAGTGAACAACATATTACCTTATCAGTGATGGTTGCTATGTATCTCATACATTCAGAATCTGATGGAAACTGATTGACTTCTTTGACTAAGTAGCGCACCACCTTCACATGACCCTAAAAAATAGATATCAATGTCAGATTGAAAACAGACTCTAACAATTCAGTACATCTGTGCCTGAACTAACTTTAATAATTAAGATTAGTGCCACAAAGTAAAGACTAAAATGCCTATTTATACTATAAATAAAAAAGAGAAAGGCTTTGGTTCCAATGAGTCAAATCTACATTGATCATTCTCATCGTACCCTCCAAAAAAAGTACAGAATAATATGACCTAAAATTCTAAGTAACTCTGAATAAAAAAAACAATAATCCCCAAATCAATAACAAGTAGGGGATATATCTGAAGAAGGGGAAATCTTATTTTTTTCTTTGCTAACTCCCTAACTATGAGAGTCTAGTTTCCATTCTAAGGATTAAAAGAGCAAAAATAATAATTTTGCTTTTCCATTCCTTCAGATAAAAAACAAATGTATAGTACTGTCCTAGGTAAGTGTGAAAGAACATACACTTCCATGAAGAATAAGCTATGATTATATTATTCACTGTAGCATAGGTTGGTATCTAAGTTCAAAATCTTTAGACTTGCCCTTTCCTACTTTTTAAGAGCCATTCCAACTTTCTCTAGCCCATACTGTTGCTTTCTGACACAATGTCTAAAGTTAGCCAGTCTAGGTAATCAGCTGTTAATCTTTAGCATATTTTTTTCTATTGCCTTTATCTCTTCCTTTTAGACTGCATGTTGCTAAACTTTTCTCTAAATGAATAGCTATCTTCTAATGAATAGCTCAAATCCACTTGCATCATTCCTTAAGGATCTCTCCAATACTTCTACAGTCTTTATATTTATATGGGGCAACTCAGTTACCTGACTTTGGGTATGGATCTTACCTCTCCATATTTAATTACATTAAAATTTTAAAAGTATGGCTGTTGCACTCTATATAACATAGTACTCTAGCCCGAAGTTGCACATGGTAGGTACTCAAGAAATAATGGAACATAAGATTACAAAAGAGTATAAAAGATAAGCACTGTTCATCTGAAGTCAATAAGTCTGTTTGGAAAGATATATGCATGTTAGATACTAGAGTAATAACTAATAAAAATAACAGAATAATAACATAAAAAATATGTATTTCTCCAAATGAATGATAAAAACTGCCAAACTTGTACAATCTCTAGAAGATTAGAGATCTCAATGTGAACTCAAATAGGATGAAGAGTTTAGTAGAAGGAGAGACTTAAACTATACCTTAAGAATGAATAACTTTGGAAAAATGAAGAAAGACATGGGTATTCTATGAGATGAGAAAAAAGGTGATGTGAGAGACATGAACAAGGAAAGATCAAGCAAGAAGATAATTCTCCACATTAGGGATTCTAATGGGAGACAAGATCTACAAGCACTAAACTGTGGTGGCTTTGAATACCAAACTAAGATTGGATTTCAAATGATTTCAGAGATTAGGGAGACACAGAAAGATTCTTGAAGAGGTTCTCTAATACAGTAGAGTGGTTAGAAAGATTAACTTGATAATGATATGCTAGCTTGCTTGGAGAAGAGGCAGCTAGCCAGCGAGAAGGAGTAAGTTTGATTGCTGAAAAACAAATATATAGAGAGTCAAAAATACAGTCACTGGTAGTCCAAAATATCTAGGGAAGAGGTAGAATAAAAAACAGGAGTCAGAGAGAATAGTAAGAGAAAAAGGAAGAGACACTTTATCGCAATTTATTTATTAAAAATTTTCAACATTTTGGCATCTACAGGGAATTTTACCTACATTATCTTCAAATGAAAAAACTCAAACTTACAATCCCTGTAACAGTAATCTGATATTCCCCATAACAAACTAAAACTGTATGTAAGAGATCAATGGATTATCAAACAAACCATTAAATCAAAGAAAGTTTGTTTCACTTTCACAAAATTCGTATTTTTACCTTTAAGTGTAATATACTTGAAATTCAGTAGATTAAAATGCTGGTAGTGGCATTTTCATTATTTAATCCATTTTTTCCTAGTATTTAAAGTCAATAATCAAAATAAAAATAATTTTTTTTTTTTGAGACAGGGTTGCACTCTGTCACCCAGGCTGGAGTGCAGTGGTGGAATTTCAGCTCACTGCAACCTCTGCCTCTCAGGCTCAAGCCATCCTCCCATCTCAGCCTCCTGAGTAGCTGAGACCAGAGGCACATGCCACCATACTCAAGCTAATTTTTATAATTTGTGTAGAGGCAGGGCTTCACTACACCTGCCCACCTTGGCCTCCCAAAGTGCTGGGATTATAGCCATGAACCACGGCGCCTGGCACACACACAAAAAAACAGAACAATTTAAGTGATATTTTCCTCTATAGTGGTAAGAAAACACTCATTAAGAGTAACTAACTAGAGGTACTCACTTAAGTATCTTAACTGGATTTACACTTCGTGAAGATTAAGACTGCAACCAATTTTGAAAATATTACTTAGAACAGCTTTTTAAAAGTTTACTTAGCTCTGTTGTCCAATAAGGTTGATATTAATGGCTTTTCTGCAAAACCTGTATATCTCTACATTTAATGTTGCCATCAGAGTAATTATTTGCATATCTACTGCTTTCGTCACAGCTGCAAAAGCACAAAATGAGTCTTTAGTGATCACTAAGCCACGTACTTCCTACTGTAAGTAAACATCCAGGTAAATGAGGATGAAAGACTTATACCTTTCTAAATGCTGCCATAAGAGGAGTTATCTTGCGGTTATCTGCTGCATCCACATCTGCACCTGCTTGCACCAGTAACTGAACCACATCGAGGTGTCCACCATTTGCTGCTAGCCACAATGGAGTGTTCCCCTTCTTGTTACGTACATCAATATGAGCTCCCCTAAAAACCAATGACACAGATAGCATTGTCTTTTTTTTCTTTTAGACAGGGTCTTGCTCTGTCACCCAGGCTGGAGTGCAGTGGTGAGATCATGGCTCACTGCAGCCTCCACCTCCAGGGCTCAAGTGATCCTCCTACCTCAGCCTCCAGAGTAGCTAGGACTACAGGTCCTATGCCATCATGCTCAGCTAATTTTTAAAATTTTTGTGGAGATGGAGTCTCCCTATGTTACCCAGGCTGGTCTCAAACTCCTGGGCTCAAGTAATCCTCCTGTCTCAACCTCTCAAAGTGCTAGAATTATAGGCATTGTCACCACATCTAGCTTAGCATTGTCTTAAATAGAATGAAATGACACAGTAACAAAAATCAACTATTAACATGTGAAAATATTCTGTAAAGATAAAAATTGTCTTCAATATTTAAAGACTTAAATATGTCTTGCTCTCAGAATTATACTACAAAAGCAATTTCCTTTGAGTGTCATGACAGGGCTCAAAATGTTGCATATTTTAGAGCTTTTCCAATTAGGGATACTCAATTTATTTTTGTAGTATGTTAAGGATAACAACATACAGGTTTAGCATTCATTCAGTGGGCATGATGTCGATGAGAAGACTCACAGTGAATAAGAGTTTATAGCAGTTACTACCAAATACTACTGCCTAGAATACCATGCAAAGGTCTTTGAGACTGCAAGAAAACAAATTTAACAAGCATCTTCGGAAAACTAGCAGTTAATTTCTCCATGACTGAAAGTAGAAAGTACCCTGGATCCTGTCTGATGTCTTAAACCGTCCTATAACCACACCTAAAAGCCTTAATTCCTGTAAAAAACAAGAAAATGAACAACGAAGCCTTAGATCACTGCTAGACTTTTCAGACTTGTGTGTGGGGGACGTAAGTATGTATGACAACAGATGGACGCTCAAATAGCTTACTATTATAGACGTTAAAAGTAATACAGACAAGAATGAAAGAAAAACATTTTTAGGTTCACGGAAACAAATCAGATAATGCAGCATAGCTCTGGATGGTTGGAAAACAATGGGTAGGTCTGGGGAAAAAAGCACTTGTAAATCAAATGTGATTAACTGTCCAGAGAGAAAAGTAATCACTAGTAACACTTGTGTTCTTATATAAAGGGTATGGTAACCACATACCTGCCAATAAGAAGCTCACAGAATTTGTAATGCCCTTTATCTGCTGCTATGGTTAAAGCTGTATCTCTTGAGGAGGGAACTGGAGGGGCATTAACATCAGCACCTTTATCCAAAAGAACTCGGCCCACCTCTGCATATCCACCAGAGGCAGCTTCCATTAGTGGTGTGAGACCAGTCTAAATTTGGTAGAAAATAAAACGTAATGACACATAAGAGACTGGAAAAATCTAAAATTTAAAAATTTTAAAGAATAACAATTTGAATAAGGAATATGATACAGTTGTTACCAAGATTCACAACTAATAACTGACCCTTATTAGCTCCTTTGAGTTACAGTCTGACCTATTAAAAGAAAATAATTCTACCTAATCTCAATGGTATTGCAAAAAAAAAAAAAAACAAAAACAAAAACAAAATTTTGTAAAATGCAAGCACTTGGCATGTAACTGGTAATCAATAAATGTCCCCCTCCCTTCCCTTTCAAAATAGTCTCTCTTTTTCAGCTGATAACCCTACTTTGTTGCCTATAAAAATTTACCACTCAGGTATTTTCAAGATAATTTATCACTCAGGTATTTAATGTCTGACTGAGTTATACAGAATGATTTCTGATTATATACAGGTATAGGAGATAAATGTTACTAGAAAGCACTAAAATTATAATCAACATGTTGCTACTATACATCTTAAATATCAAAGCAATAAATTCATGTGTAAATCTCAGACTTTTTCTTACCTTAGCTCTGTGTTCAACATTTGCTTTTCTATCAAGCAGAAGGCTAACCACTTCAGTTCTTCCTTGGAAGCAGGCTAAGGTAAGGGCAGTGTTGCGATTGGTTTCTATTTGAGCATTTATGTCAGAGCCCATGTCTAACAGAAGCTTAACAGCAGCTGTATGTCCATTCATAGCTGCTAACATCAGAGGAGAAATGCCCAATTTGCTGCCAGTTCTGAGGGTGCAGGTATGGGGAAAACAAATGGAAAAATATACATTTTAAATGACACAGAAAAAATGGAGATGATATAGAATTCTAATCTAAGATCATTTTGCAGGATTGTTTAAAATACTCATTTTTCTCAACCCTAGTAACTCTCAGAGATACTGCCAAGACTCAATTAGAAATGTTTTATTAGAATACTTTTTGTATTTCACTCCACATAATGACTTGGGCTGGAAAGTGATTAATAAGTTATTAGGATAAACTTTCAATCTGAAAGCATGTATTAGCTTGCTTAATAAAAGCTTCTAAGATATGTTTACATTTAGTACAAAAAGAAACGCAGTAATTGGCTGGGCCCGGTGGCTCACGCCTTTAATTCCAGCACTTTGGGAGGCTGAGGCGGGTGGATCACGAGGTCAAGAGATCGAGACCATCATGGTCAACATGGTGAAACTCCATCTCTACTAAAAAAAAAAAAAATACAAAAAAAATTAGCTGGGCATGGTGGCACGTGCCTGTAGTCCCAGCTACTCCGGAGGCTGAGTCAGGAGAATTGCTTGAACCCAGAATGCAGAGGTTGCGGTAAGCCGAGATCACGCCATTGCACTCCAGCCTGGGTAACAAGAGCGAAACTCCGTCTCAAAAAAAAAAAAAATAAAATAAAATAAAGAGTTCATCAAACATCATGAAATAAAAAAGAAAAAAAAAAAAAAAAAGAAATGCAGTAAGCAAAATTTTTCAAGTTCTATGTCAAGTTTTAATTACTTAAAGTTAATCTCAAAAATCTCTAATACTTTGAATGCCAAATTTGAAATAAAGGTATTTACTAAATTTGGCACTAAAAAATAGGCGTTCTATAAATATCTATAACAGC